>JAAEAF010003594.1:0-138265 GCA_011037195.1 Triatoma infestans | reverse complement strand
AAGAGAGCACAGCCACTCAATAATATCTAGATAAAGAGAGCACATACACTCAATAATATCAAGATAAAGAGAGCACAGCCACTCAATAATATCTAGATAAAGAGAGCACTGCCACTCAATAATATCTAGATAAAGAGAGCACTGCCACTCAATAATATCTAGATAAAGAGAGCACATACACTCAATAATATCTAGATAAAGAGAGCACAGCCACTCAATAATATCTAGATAAAGGCGTTTTTCTTTTTCTTTTAAGAAAGTATTTAAGTCTTTTTTTCTCCTCTCTTAATTTGGTCATGTTAATAAAACTAATGATAAAGTTTAAATTAAAGAATGTTAGAGAAAAGAAAAAGAAAAATTACTTTTTAAGAAAGTTGTTTTTCACTCGAATATATATTTGTATAATAAATTGATTAATGGTTCATTATGTAAAGGAAGCAATAGTTTAATTGTGCTATCTTTGTTTAAGAAGCTTAGACAAGATCCATTTTAAGCATTTATAGAAAGCTATTGTGTCAGTAGTGGACATAAAGGAATAACAAAGATAAGACTAGTTAAAGATAAGACAGAGGACGGCTTGAAGTATATGGCAAAAGGAAGTTGGACAGTTTGCTTAATACAGATGGTACATGCTTGAAAGAACGGCATATCAGCTCTTGTAATATGTATTGATGAGCTAAGGCTGCAAAAGGTGTTTAGTCCTATCTAGTACTGGAAAGCTCTAACCAGGAAAATAAATCTTCATTAGTATATACATCCGGAAGTGGGCAAGACCGTTGACAAGATAAACGACCGATCAGTTATTAGATAGGTGAAATCGTTCTCCTGTGTATGGGGTCACTCACCCAGTACGAGCTTCCCTACTATAACACTATACGACACTTACAGTATTTCCCTTTGATGGCCACCAGTAGCGCTGTTGAGTTTCCCAACATATTCGCCTATAATATCGTATTAGTAGCGCCACCTGTGAAACTCCACTGCAGCACTAGCATTCTAATAGATTTTTGTTTATTTTTTTGATTCTCTTATTACTGGTAAGAGGAAATATTGTGCAGCTAGAAAGAGACTGAAATTGCTAAAATAGCTGAATTTGCATCTATTAAATGGGGGTGTTTGCTCAGATATTTTGAAAATCGCATATATACCGCCTTAACAACGCTCGACTAGGTATTGCGAATAATCACGGGCACAGCAATATCTACTCATATATAACTGCAATGGGTACTTCAAGCAAATTTAGAACCATTCAAACACAATCAACGTTTAACAACCATCGTTCTCACTCTGCCAGTCAGTGTGCCACTCTCTTCTTACTTTACATTATACAGTGTAAAGTTCTTGGAGTGCTTAATATTCTCATTCAATATAAACAGTGATTTAATAAGTCTAACTTATCTCAACCGAAGTTTTTCTCTTGTATCCAACTCTCCCCATGCCTTACGATGCTTATCTTTAACTCTTCTACTGAAACATGATCTAATACAGAACGGTAAAAGAGGTGTATTGCAGGTGATGGTCCTATCGCGCAAGGCTGGAATACTTCAGGGATTCCAACGTTCTTGTTTAGAAACACTGTCCAAGCAAGTTCACTTGTTTGAGCATCCTCCGCCAAATGTATTTCACTAGCTTTGCAATTGTATTTAAAAAACCCAACCAAAAAATCTGATTAGGTATTTCCAAAAATAATTATGTATTTATATATTGTTCTTATTAACTGTAATTACAGCATAATTATATAGTTAATATTTATTTAAATCAATACAACAATACTAAGCGAGAAGGGATTTAATTTTTTTTATTATTATTAATTATGTACGATTTTTAATAGAATTACAGAAGTGACAAATTTTACTTTGAAATTGCAAACTTTTTATCAGTTGCTCTAACATAAATATTGAGATGGTAGGGGAAGATTTTGTTAACACTCATGCTAGCTAGTACTACAAGTCCAGATTACATTAAAGTTCAGAAGATAGTGCCAATAACATTGAACAAAATTCCCCAAATAAAATTTGAAATCTAGCGTCACAGTTTCCTCAAAATCTCGTTAAAGTGAAATGTTTGAAATAAAATGGATATGTATATATCTATGCAAATAGTATTCAAGTTTAAAGAGAATCGTTGTTGCCGTTGTAGAGAATGTATACAAAATTCTATAATGAACTCATTAGCTGATTTCCTTCAATTTTGAAATTCTAGCAAAATACGCTGTAATAATATACTCTAAACACTGTAAGTAGAGGATATATCACTCAAATGACACTCTAAAGGAAAGCTACCGCCCTCAGAACCCTGAGAAAATCAATTTCCCTTGAAAGATTTCTATTGAATAACACTAATTGGTATTCATGTGTGCAGAGAGATTCGATGTTTAAAGAAAAATCAATGGAGCCATTTTAGAGAACATCGCGGAAAAATGAAAAACAAAAGCCACTTCCGCTTGATGAATTTTGACGCAAACTCTGTTACCAATCGCGGCGGTGGTATTACCAAACGGAATGTCAAGTTTAGGGTTTTGAGATTTATCGTTTCTGAGATGCACACACCAATAATGCTAAAACCATTTTTATACTTCGCACTCAGACCTCAAACAAAATGTATTTCCGGTGGAAACTCCATTTTGAAGTTTGTAAACGACCGTAATACTTCCTCCTGCGTTACAAAGAAAATTAAAAGATTTTCCAAACAGGCTAATAATTTTCTCCTAGATTTTTCTAAAATATTATTAGCCATACAAAAAAACAGTAATCTGCTAGTCTTGAAAAGTAATTATTGAGAAAAGGGTTTGAAAGATTTAACTTGATGATTGTAATAATAAATATATAAAATTTAAAATTTAATTCAACGAGATTTAAATTAAATCCTCGAAATAAATACAGAAAATACGAAATAAGGTAGCCGTATTTCAGAATTTTCAATTATTTAAAATCATAAATGGATAAACCACAAGTTTCAGTTAAAAAACTGAAGGTATTTGATTGTCTGGAAATTAAAGGCACTGAAGTCGTTTGCTGAAATTGCTGGCCCAAAGTGGATGGCATGGTGCTCCTCTAATGAACTGCTAAGCTGGCGTGTACAGCTGGATATTGCAATCTTTATTTGGAGCAATTTTTCCGATTTGGAGTAAATTTTATTTTTGGAGATTCTGTAGGAGTGAGGCCTGTTATAGGCTCTCTTGCAAAATGTGATATGAGTGAAATACTATCCTGTATTATTAAGGAGAATTAAATGTAGTGCTCACACAGGAGAAAAGGTTTATTTGGTTGGGTTTATTGATGATCACAACACTCTCGGAATCTATCTATATTCTATTCTACAAATAGAAAGAGAAATGTCCTGACTGACTGATTCATCAGTGCAGAGCCAAAAATACTGAAGGTAGATACATGAAATTTGGACAGTATGTTCCTTTTATGATTGAAAGGAGATGTTTAAGTTTTTATTGAATAAGATAATATAACACGAGGTGAAATTAATAATTTAACACGTATTGAAATTCAGAAACATCTAGGAAGCGTAGTAAAATGTGGAAAGCATAATACGAATTTCAAGAGGACGAAATCGGGGCAAGAGCCACTTCTTCAGGGATCTAGGCGTCCCTGCGGGTTTCCCAGCCTAACAACACTACAATATACACTTATACGGACACCCTTAACACTACACACTACACATAGGACCTGCAGAGGTAGTTGATGTGTGCAGCTACTTGGGTTCAGCGCACCCACAGGTAAACTTGAGCTCCCCACCACACACGCTCACTCACACCTGAACACTCAACACTTTACAGACGACCACACTCATTGCACGAACAAGGACACGCACTCGTTGAGAGCTCGGAGTATAAATACCTCTCCCTCGTGCTTGCCGGCACGAGGCTTTGGGACTAGGGTGGAAAAGAGGATCCTGGGCATTGAGGGAGACGACGACCTGCGGGCGTCCAATCCCAACACATGTCTTTGGCCTCGGCTTCATCCGAGAGTCCTACCTGGGGGATAGCCCGACTCCAGGAAGGCTAGGGAACCCCGCCTCAGGCGGGTTCCTAGGGTTAGGAGGGGGGCCGCGGGGACACGGGTCAATGCTTTGCTATTGGAACGCTGCCTTCCGTGGCACCTGACTATATCGAGGTGTGATGGTCCACCCGGATAGTAACCGGGTCCATTTGAGCGTCCGTGGAGGCGGGACCACGCACCTCGACGAATTTTTTTTGGATTATAATGGATAATCTCAAAAACTCTTCTGGGCCTAGCCCACCAAATTTTACCTTTACCAATCCCTCTCCCCTATCCTTACCAAACACACCCAATACTCCTACATCCCAAATCCTAAGTAATCCCACTACCACTCCATCTATTCCTTTCTCGACTGGACTCAATGATAAACGACTTGGCATGGAAATTGATAGTAACTCTGGAAAAACATCTGGTATGCAGGTAACCCTGCAACCATATATCCCCTCTTCCCCGCCGAGGAAGAAAGCCAGGGGCGGCAACCGGAAGGAATTAGCAAACAAAGTATTTCTAGATTTCGAAGAAGACAATTGGGGTAGGTTTTTTGTTTTAAAAAAGAAAGAAGGAACATTTACAACCGAATGTTCCTTTAAACTCCATAAATTTATAAAGAGTATGCTGGGCAAAACCAAAAGCATAAGAAAGCTCAGTGATGGCTCAATTTGTATAGAAGCCGATAATCAAAATCAAGCAAAAACCATATTAAGCTTGCAGAGATATATGGATGCTGAATTGGAAGCGTGTCCCCATAAACGCCTAAATTCCTCTCAAGGCGTTATCACTTGTAGGGACTTGTTAAATAGCACGATTGAGGACATAAAAGAGGGTCTGGCTGATCAGGGAGTGATAGAGATGAGGCGCATAAAGCGGCGGCAGGAAGGTTCCTTAGTGGACACTGCTTCCCTTGTCCTCACCTTTAATCGCCCAAGACCGCCACAAATGATAGAAGCTGCCTTTTATAATTTGAAAGTACGCCCTTACATACCCTCTCCCATGAGGTGTTTTCAGTGTCAGATGTTCGGGCACACTTCCACTAAGTGCAAGGCTCCAGAAGCGGTGTGTGTTTGCGGTAAGCCCAAACATGAGGGCGAATGCACACCGCCAATAATATGTGTAAATTGTGGCGGAGAGCACAATGCTAGATCCTCGGGGTGCCCAATTTTAATGAAAGAAAAAGAAATCCAAAAAATAAAAACTCTTCAACAATTGCCCTACCATGAGGCAAGGGCAATTGTTGAAAGCAAATCGTATGTAAGTAAAGAGGTTTCATACGCTGAGAAGTTAAGGGCGCCCCTATCAGTGGCACACTACATGTCAGCCCCTACAGCTATCCAGGGGCAACAAATAAATGGCCCTACCCTGGCCTTAAAGGGAACTATTGTGAAGGTGGGAGAAATCCCACCACCCAGCCCCTCTCCGACTTTAAGAGGGGCCATTACAAAGGTGAGAGAAATCTCACCATCTATACAAAATGCCCTTCTAGGGGCACCGGTAGCCGAAAGGCTACCTACAATCAATCCCACTGTTAGTGGGAGTGTTACAACGGTGGGATTGCCCCCACCTGAACAAAAAATCGCTTCCAAAGGGGAGTGGAAGGTGGTTAGTCCACCGAAACGCTCTCCTAGGAGAAAAAGAAATAGTGGTTTGATGTTGCCTCCCCCATATACATTAAGTGTCAGGGGGGGACCATCGGATCTACCAAAGGACAAATTGTCCTCCGGCCAAAGTGTCCGTACCACGAAGCAGCAATGGAAGCTGCTGGGAACGGACATTGAGGCCTCTGAATCGGAGGGGGGAAGCACTTCCGACCATCTCCCTAGAAGAAGAAAAAGGGGCTGGCCAAAAGGCAAGCCCCGGGAAACGTGTGCCACTGACTAATAGTTACTATGATTACCTTTTCAGCATCCATGTATCTACGTCTTTATGTATATTATAGTTTTGAAATACGAATTTTTGTAAATATTTTAAGTTCACTAGGCAAGATCCTGCCACTTGTGGTCACTTCTAGCTATTAAAATGTGTGAGTCCATTCTTCAATGGAACATGCGGGGCTATACTAATAATATGGAAGGTTTACGCCGAATGGTGGCGGAACACCGTCCATTTGGGTTGTGCCTCCAGGAAACAAAGATTCGCCCGGGGCAACACATTCGAATTCCTGGGTACGTCATACACAGTAAAGAGGTACAACCTGCCCCTGGTGGGAGGGCGCGCGGTGGTGTGGCCGTTTGTATACGGGATAACATCCCCAGCAGACGGCTACACCTCCAAACTAATTTGCAAGCCGTAGCCGGCGCCTAGCTACACCACTGCAGATCACTATAGCTAGTATCTACCTGCCAGATATATTCTGGCGGAGAAGTGATCTGGAGAATTTGCTCTCGCAGCTCCCTGCCCCGGTGTTGTTGATGGGAGACTTCAACTGTCACAACACCTGGTGGGGGTCAGTGAAAAGTGATGCTCGAGGCAGAACTCTTGAGGAGATTATAGACAATGCTAATCTGATGCTCCTCAACAGTGGTGAAGTAACACGTTTCAATGCACATTCAGGAGGCTTCAGTGCAATTGACCTGAGTGTGGCAACACCCACCATTGCTGCTCGTCTGGAATGGACCACACTAGATGAACTATATCACAGTGACCACTTTCCAATCTTAGTATCGAGCTCCATCTCCAGGTCAGATTATGTAATACCCTGGAGATACGACATCAAAAGGGCAAACTGGACTGCTTATGCCGCGAGAGTGATGATACCAAACTTTACAGGTGATGTGACCCTCGATACCAGGAGATTCACAAAAGCGTTGGTTCATGCTGCCGGGGGCACAATACCGAGGGTTGGTGGGAGATTCACAAGACCCCCCCGTCCCCTGGTGGACTCCGGAATGCAAGGCAGCCAACGCGGCAAAAAAGCAGGCCCTAAATAGATTTAAAAGGTATCCGACGGAGGAAAATTTAATAAATTTTAAAAGATTAAGAGCCAGGGAGAAGTGTTTAATCAAACAAACCAAAAAGGAAACCCTCACCTCCTATATTTCAAAGATTTCCTCATCTTCAACTTTAAAGGAGGTGTGGAATAAGATAAGAGCTCTCTCTGGCAGTCGCAGAACCCCGTCGATACCGATACTAAAAATCAATGATGTCGTCGTCACCGAGTCGGGAGATGTAGCTGGGGCCTTGGCTGGACACTTTTCTCAGGTGTCTAGCTCACAGGGTTACTCGGTGGAGTTTCTCCGGCGAAAAGGTGACGTGGAGCAACAGCCACTTGACTTTGAATCTGCCATCCTTGAAACATATAATGAACCGCTGACCATACAAGAATTAGAGAACGCTTTAAAGAAATGCAAAGATACTGCTCCAGGTTTGGATGGAATCCCGTATGCTATGATCAAAAACTTGAACGCAGCTGGGAAGCAAAGCCTTCTCCAGTTGTACAATAGCATATGGGAGACAGGCCAATACCCTGATGGTTGGCGGGAAGCACTTATTATACCGATCCCTAAAGAAGGAAAAGACCCCAGTGATCCCTCTAGTTATAGACCTATTTCGTTGACCTGCTTGAGTAAGGTCCTCGAATCCATAATTAATTATAGACTAGTTTATGTGTTAGAAACGAGAGGAATTTACAGCCAGCACCAAGCGGGATTTCGCAGGTATCGTTCCACGTTGGATCAAATGAGCCGCCTTGAGGTCTACGTGCAAAACGGATTCATGCGTAGGGAGCATGTGCTGGCCGTGTTCTTTGACCTCGAGAAGGCTTACGATACAACTTGGAGATATGCGATCCTGCGGAAGTGTCACGAATGGGGGTTGAGAGGGAAATTGCCAAGGTTCCTTTGTGGGTTTTTGGAGTCACGAAGGTTTCCACACTAGTAGTTTCACACTAAGTCTCTGTACGAAGTCTGTGTTGGCACACTGTCTGAAAAACGCATCCTGAAGATGGGGCGAACGCCCGAAACCGGTCGATGACCACAAAACGAAGCAGGCTACCACGGAAAATGTCTCTGATGCTTTCCAGCTCTGCGGAACCAACCACCACAACAAGTACTCCAGCTACATGCGCTCCTTGTGGAGATAGTCACTCGGCTACCTTCAAGGGATGCGACGTGCACAAGGAACTCCAGTCTCAACGTCCAGCCACCCACGGCAGAAGGACATCAGCCCAAAACTTCAGGACCGGCCACTTCACAATGCCAACACCAACTGTAAACACAGATCATCATCCACCACCAGCAGCAACCGCACAGAAGAATCCACCACATAGTAATCTCCGAAGACCCAATGTAAGCTACTCGAAGGCAACAAGGCATCAAAGCGTATCCATCCACCTAACCTCCAATCCATCACAACCAGCTTCCCCAGATACTGTAAGCCCAACAATTACCATGTCCCTCATCACCCCACTCATCACTCTTCTAAACAACCCTTGTCAACCAACTCCTTCCCCAATTAACGCAAGCCCAAATAAGCAACCCAACTCAACATTCCTTGGTCATCCTCCTTTAGAACGCTAACGGTCTGAGCCTCACAGAAATGAGTTGGACCGGAGTGTGTAGTGTGACTCTCTAGGAGAAGGTTGTGTTAAAGTTGCTCCGTAGTTTTTTGCTAATTTCAGTGGTTTGTTGTTCAAATTTAGTTAAAAAAATTAGTTCATTCAACTCGTTTTTAAAAGGTGATTAACATTGTGAAGTAATTTTTTATTTTTAGTTCTGTTTTTTTACAGTTTTTTGTGAAAAGAAAGTTGAAACAATAGCTTGGTGATAGTTAATAAAGTTGGACTTTGGTCGTTTACTTCAATGAATGTCAACATGAATTCCAGCGAAGAGAATAATATGAATTTCTCAAGTGGTGGGGCGGCTGGTCGTGGCTCTGTAGTGAGCCCAGGTGGGGGTACAGAACTGACGAATGCATTGCTAACAAAATTAGAGTCACTTTCAAAAGATATAGCTGCAATTAGAACCGATGTGAGTAACTCCCGAGCTGAGAATAAAGAAATACAAAAATCTCTTTCTAATAATACTAAAGAACTGAAAAATGCCCTGTTATTTATAAAAGATAACTTTAACAAACTTAATAATGACATTATTTCTCTCAAACATGAAAACAAAAAATTAAAAGAAACTGTCGAAAATTTACGTTTTCAAATTTCATCCAATAATCAGCTGGTTTTTAAAAATGTTATAAAAATTAATAATATCCCAAAGATTGAAAATGAAACGCTCCCTATAATTATGGAAAAGCTATCTTCTATTATTGGCTTTGAATTTTCTACAAGTAAAATTGATCAGTTATACCGAAAAAAAATTAAATCTGGTATTGGATCAATGATCATTGTGAATTTTATTAGCAGTTTGGACAAAATAGAATTCTTGCGAGTGAAAAAGCAGAAAGGTGATGTGTTTTAAATGAGATTAACAATACTTTTGAAAAAAACTAATTTACATTAACGAGTATATGTCTCCTTTTAACTTCCGACTATATGGAGAAGCTAAAAAGTTAAAATTAAAAGGGTTATTTCAATTTCTGTGGTTTCGAAATGGAAACATTCGCATAAGGAAAGATCCTCATTCTCAAACAGTGATTCTAAAATCACTGGAGGACCTTCTCCAGTTCGACGAAATAAAACCTGATCATCAAACTACAAGAAAAGAGGAAGACACCATTACCAAGTTTACTTCCCCTACAGCTGCGAAAATTATAAAGAAGAGAAAAGCTAAAACACCACCTGATGCACCAATTACGGATTTTTTTCGTCCCCGCACCAGTTCCTCAAGCTGTCTTGAAGACATTTAATTTTGATACGAATGCTCCATTGAAAGATCAGTCTCAACAAGTAGTGTACAATAGTAATAATTTAAAGGTATTATTCTGGAATATTCATGGTTTTTCAAATTTTTATTTGTTAGATAACGACCAATTTGAATTTATTAAATCTATAGATGTCGTTTCCTTCTGTGAAACATGGTTAACTTCTGACCTCCCATCTAATCACCTGCTTAATCAGAATTTTCGTTTAATTAATAACATGGCTCAAAAAGAGCATCCTAAAGGCCGCCCTAGTGGTGGCATTTTAACTTTTATTAATAAGAAATATAAGTATGAGTTAATAGATAATTCTTCCTCTTGGACTTTTATTCTTAATACTTTATGTAATTTCAAATTTATAATCGGCAGTGTTTATTTTCGCCCTAGTGACAATATTACTGTTACTTTAGAAAATTTAGATTTATTGTTATTAGAAATTTCATACAAATACGAAAATATTAAGCTTTTTATAGGAGGAGACACCAATTCTCGCATAGGTCTATTAAATTTTGGGAATTCTGATATATTTATTGATACATATTTGGAGCCAAATAGATACTCTAGAGACACTGTAGTTAACAACAGAGGTACTGAGCTGCTTGATTTTATGGAATCTCGTGGTTTATATGTACTGAATGGCCGTTCTAGAAGCGACAAGGCAGGTAATTTTACTTATATTGGTTCCAATGGGCAAAGCGTAGTTGATTTGATTTGGACTAATTTTAGTGGTCTTCATTTTACTAATGATTTTATAGTTTGTGAGAATTTATTGGTATCTGATCACCTGGCATGTCTTCTAGTACTTGATTATGTAGATATAACTGTGAAAAATAAACCCCTTACTGTTTTAGTTAAACCAAGAAAGACATTGAAATGGGATAATAGAAAAGTTTTAGAGTACAAACAATTATTTGCAAATATTGATATAGCTGATGAATTACCGTTTAATGAACAAATTGATTGTTTCCAAAATGCGATCAGAAATATATCGGAAAGTTTGGGTTTAGTTTGCTATAAAAGATACTCTTTTAATTCTGAATTTACTCGATTTAATCAGCCCTGGTATACCGAAGAATGTCAAGCTGCTAAGAAATCTATGAAAAACGCCTATACTCTATACAAAACATCCAACTATATAGATTCGATTGCTTTGACTGAGTTCTGCAATAAGAAGAGAACCTATAAATACTTATTAAAATTAGCTAAAACCGCTTATTATAGACACCTGACAGACAAACTGCGCAATGTGAGAGATAGTAGCTCATTTTGGAAAACTTTAAATATTTTTCGAAAAAATAAAAATAAGGTTCGTCACAATTATATCACGGTTCAATGTTGGGACTCCTACTTAAAGCAATTACACCAGCCCACTCCCATTTCAATCTTTCCTTCCTCTTTAATTGGAGTTAACCACCCTTTTTTTGATGCACCATTCTCGTTCGAGGAAATATCGCTAGTCATAAATAATTGTAAAAATAATAAAGCACCAGGCCCAGACGGCATCTCAAATGAATTTTTTAAAAATTTACCAGTGCAAGGCATTAATATTATACAAAAATTATTTAACAGAATCCTGGAATTTGAGTCTGTTCCTAAAACATGGGGGAAGTCTGAAATGTTCACATTGTTTAAAAAAGGGGACCCTTCCCACCCTGAAAATTATAGATGCATCTCCCTTATGGATACCATAACTAAACTTTTCACCCAAGCTTTCACTAATAGGCTGTCTGAGTGGGTCGAGTACGGCAATCCGCTAGGAGAAAACCAAAACGGTTTCCGCAAGTTTAGAGGCTGTCTTGACAGTATTTTTGTCCTGACAACTCTTGTTCAATGCCAAATTGTTAAAAACAAAAGAAAAGTATATGCGTGTTTTGTGGACTTTTCGAAAGCATTCGATACCATTGACCATGATTTGTTGTGGCATAGGCTGTATGAGTTCGGTATCAGCTGCAAATGGATATGAATTTTGGCTGGACTTTATAGTGTCACTAGTACTAAGATTAGAATGGGTCACATGTGCACCGATGAGGTGCCGGTTTCGAAAGGGGTGCTCCAGGGAGATACTATATCTCCTTTACTTTTCGCTATTTTTATTAATAATCTGGATCAGTTTTTGCATCTTAATCAGTGTAATACAGTGCAAATAGATCATAAAAATGGTATATCCTCATTACTATACGCTGATGATGTTGTGCTGTTATCGAATTCTCCGATAGATCTCAGAAAGAAATTGGAAGCTCTGGAAAGGTATTGTGTTATGAGTAAACTAAAAGTAAACATTAAAAAGTCCAAAGTAGTAATATTTAAAAAAGGACGTAATAAAACGCTTAAAGAGTCATTTCAGTATGTGGGTGATCAAATTGAGGTAGTAAACACCTTTAACTACCTAGGTATCTTATTCTCTAAATCGGGTGTTTTCAATGTGACATACAAAAATATGATCTCGAGAGCGACCACTGCAATATCGGCTGCGAATGATGTATTTGTTAATTCAAAATTTGCTCCCTGGGCGTGTAAACTGAAAATTTATGATAGCTGCATTTGTTCTGTACTACTGTATGCCAGCGAAATCTGGGCGTTAAGGTACACCGGAGAAATTGAGACAGTTCAAACAAAATTGTTAAAGCATTTGTTTTTCTGGCGACAGAGTACACCTAATTATATGGTCAGAGTGGAGACCAAAAGAGTTCAATTGAAATACTATGTTTTTAAACGTGCCTTAAATTGGCTTATTAAATTATTGTGCATGCCAGGTAATAGACTACCAAAAATTTGTTACTTAAGGCTCTTCCAGTTAGATAGTTCTAGGGATAACATTGTAAAGTATAATTGGGTTTCCCAAATGAAAAAATATTTTTCTGATTTAGGTTATGAGTGGTTATGGATAGAACAAGACGCCTGTCTCATAGATAGATTTAAAAGTCAAATGTTAACTGATCTAAAAACCAATTTATTTAATGCTGATTTACAAAGAATCAATAGATCAACTTTTAGTACTTTGTATAAAATTATTGTCGAAAATGATAGTTCAGACTCCTATCTAACGTTCAATACATCCTTTTATATTATCAAGTTAATTAGTCAAATCAGGATGGCCTCTGATGATACTTGCATACTGTATATTAAAGGTGAACGATATGAAATTAATTGTACTGAGAATTGTTTAATATGTGTTTGCGATAAAGAGAGTTTGGCTCACATTTTTATTGATTGCCCGTTGTATTCGAATTACAGAAATAAGTATTTATTAAAATATTATCCATACACACCAAAAAATATTTTAGTTATAAAAAATAAAAGTCACCTGCTTGATATCTATAATTTTATCTTTAATTCCTTAAAATTAAGGAAATTTGTATTAAAAAAATAGTACCACTTTAATTGCTTAATGTTTCAAAACAAAGTTAAAAATTTGTATATTTGCTCTTGGGTAACTAACAATATTTACTATATCAGACTAATTAGTAGTTCATAGTACATAATTAGAGGAAGGTTTGCACTGATTATTTTATTTACAATAAAAGTGTATTTTTATTTTATTCAGCATTTGTATGTTGTATTAACTTATTTTTGTTTTTTGCGCTAAGTTGTGTATTGTCACAACACACTCCCCCATCTATACATACTCAATTGTATCATAATAGATGTAAAAATAAATAAAAATAAAAATAAACAGAAATGAGTTGGACCAACTGCTACATGATCACCGTATAGATATCGCTTTGATTACAGAGACCCACTTTACAGACTGTTCAACTTTCACATTACAGATTACCGAACTTATAGGACAGACAAAACTGCCCACGGTGGTACAGCAATCCTTATTCGTAATTCCTTGGCTCACCAAGTCATCCCATCATCTCCAACAGATTCTCTCATGTCAACCTCCGTTCTATTAAATTCCTCTCCCTTCAATTTTACGCTGGCGTCTGTATACTGTCCTCCCAACAAAACAATCACCCAGCAAGACCTTTCCTCATTCTTTCAATCACTTTGCCCCGTATTCCTGGCAGGTGGCGACTACAATGCAAAGTATCAGCAATGGGGCTGTCGTGCATTAAATCCTCGATGAAATATCTCCTCAACACAATATCCTACAAAATAATTATTTCCCCACCTTCTCCTACTGATTGGCCTACTGCACAATCCAAACTTCCCGACATATTGGACATATTTGGGACCACACCCAGAATTTCCTTTCTTTCTATTGACATCCAGAACTTAAATGATCTATCCTCTGATCATAGCCAGGTTCTTTTAACTCTTGACACTCACCCGATACCCAAATGCAAACCTTTCAGTTTATTAACTGGCACTATAGACTGGGACTTATTTAGACAACAATTAGACGACAAGATACAACTACATACTCCACTAAAAACGCCGAGTGAAATCGATAATGCTGTTGAAAGATTTACAACCATTATACAAGAGGCAACACTGACATCAACACTGCCAACTAAAAACCGTCAAGTAACAACCAAACAAATGATACCATCTGCCATAAGGCAACTAATAGCAGAAAAACGACGGGCCCGCGGCAGGTGGCAACGTTCAAGACTACCATCAGACAAAGTAACTTCAAGTCAGTGTCGCCTCTTGTATAATGGTTGTAAATCTTTCAACAGCATTATCGATTTCACTCGGCGTTTTTAGTGGAGTATGTAGTTGTATCTTGTCGTCTAATTGTTGTCTAAATAAGTCCCAGTCTATAGTGCCAGTTAATAAACTGAAAGGTTTGCATTTGGGTATCGGGTGAGTGTCAAGAGTTAAAAGAACCTGGCTATGATCAGAGGATAGATCATTTAAGTTCTGGATGTCAATAGAAAGAAAGGAAATTCTGGGTGTGGTCCCAAATATGTCCAATATGTCGGGAAGTTTGGATTGTGCAGTAGGCCAATCAGTAGGAGAAGGTGGGGAAATAATTATTTTGTAGGATATTGTGTTGAGGAGATATTTCAAACACAACTAGAAGAGAAACTCAATAAACAACTAAAAACACAACTTAAAGAATTAAGAGAGCTATAGGTCGAACAATACACCACTAGACTGACCAACAAGGACAACTCTCTCTGGACGCTACCCGTAAAATACTTTCTTATAAAATTATATCCAGTCCTCTTTGAAAAGACGATGGGACCTGGACAGTGACTGATTCTGGCAGAACACAACTATTTGCAACTTACTTACAAACGGTATTCTCACCTCACCCTGACTTACACGACCCAGATCACGAAATAAAGGTAAACTACTCTCTAGACTCCTCTCTTCCTCTCTCTCTCTCCCACCTAAAGCCTTCACTCCTTCCGAAGTTTCTAAAGCTATGAAACAACTCCCTCTCAAAAAGTCTCCGGGTTATGATCTTATCCAACCTGTAATCCTATTAAATCTTCCTAAAAAAGCTCAAATATTCCTTACTTATCTCTATAACTCTATACTTCGCACTACCTATTTCCCATTACTGTGGAAATTTTCTATAATAATCATGATTCCGAAACCAATGAAACCTCACACTTACCTTCCTCCTAAAGGCCGATAAATCTTCTTCCATTCCTCTCCAAAATATTCGAACCACTTTTCCTCAAACGGCTTCTCCCTTTAATAGAACCACACCTACCCAATCACCAGTTCGGTTTTAGAGGTCACCATTCAGCAGGTTCATCGCATTGTAGATACCATATCCTGCAGCCTTGAGCAGGGGGAGTACTGCTCGGCCGTCTTTCTCGATGTATCCCAGGCATTCGATCGGGTTTGGCACCCGGGCTTGCTCTTCAAGCTCAAGGAAATCCTTCCCTCCACATATTACTTGATCCTAAGATCCTACCTCACTGAACGATACGTCCGCGTCAGACATGACTCTAAGTTCTCCTCCAGTTTCCTCGCGAGGGCTGGAGTACCGCACGGAAGTATTCTAGGCCCTCTACACCCTCTTCACATCCGATATTCCACAATCCTCACACACAATCACCGCCTCATTTGCAGATGACACAGCTTTCCTTTCTTCCGATCCAGATTCACAGTCCGTCACCCACAACATCCAAAATCACTTACAGAAAGTAGAACTATGGTGCAAACAATGGAAAATTAAAATTAATGAGAGTAAGAGCACCAATGTAACGTTTACATTTCGCCGAGGGATTGTCCTTCACTATGTTATAATAACACTCCCATCCCAGTTGCAGACACCGTGAAATACTTAGGTATGTACTTGGACAAAAGACTCACGTGGAACCCACATATTACACTTAAACGACAAGAGCTAAACACTCGATACAGACTTCTTCTTAGACTCCTAGACAAACGTTCCAAACTCTCATTAGACAACAAAGCACTTATATACAAAACAATTTTACGACCAATTTGGACTTCCGGGGTTGAAGTCTGGGGCTTAACCAAGCGAACTAATTCAAAAAGAATCCAGTCCCTCCAATCCAAAATCCTCCACAAAATTGCCCAAGGCCCATATTACGTATCCAACCTGACCTTACCCAACGACCTAAAAATCCCTTTCATCGCAGAAATGATATCTTCCCGTTACAAAAAATTCCATGAATCTCTCCTCCATGAATCCGACCATAGATGTTGACGCGCCTTAAATAAAAAAAAAATAATTTTTTTTTAAAACAAAAATAATATGGAACTTACATATGGACAGTTGTGACGTTGTGGAGAAAGAATGTTGAGTGGAACTTTGAAACATACATACATCGCCGAAATATAATAAAAGAAAATTAAAAGTTACTATTTTCTTGTCTCAATTATGTTAACAATAAATATAATAAAATAGTAAAACTATTGTAAATAGCAATGAATGGCAAATAAAAAAATAAAATAAAAATCCTAATATTAAATATACGAAGGTGGTGAAGGACAAGCACCTACCCAGGCAGGTAGTAGGAGTACAGTCCAGTAAACAGCGCCAACAACATTGAACCAACACAAATAAAATATAAAATTTAGCGCCAGAAATTGCGGAACTCCCACAAAATATTTTTTTCGAAAAAATATTTCAAATAAATGTGTGTATATGTGTGCAGTTAGCACAGCAAGTTTTCAAAAAATCCCTGAGGCCGTTTCCGAAAAATCCATAAAACTCAAGAACTTATTCTGTAATGTCGCACTTCCAGTTAACCGATTTTCTTCAAATTTGGAATTGTAGCAATGCAACTAATGTTATATTTATATAGATGGCCACACAATGTACTGAAGTGGCACTTTAAAGGAAAGCATAATCCACCCACCCACCCCTACCGCCACCACCAAAAAATCTGTTTTTCTTGGGAAATTACTTCAAATAAAAGTGATTGGGGTATTCATGTGGTGTGTAGATAGGATACGAAGTTTAAAGGCAATCGTTGGGGACCATTATTGAGAAAAATCGCCGAAAACGGAAAAAAAATCATTCAGTAAGTTGCATTTCCGGTCGATGGATTTTACCCGGCACCTTGGTGTCAGATGGGGTGACCAAAACCGAATACCAAGTTAGAGCTTCTTGCGAACTTTCGTTTGTGAGATATTTTGTTACACACTCATACATGCGGACGCTACCTAGAGAGCACTAAGGGGAATCCAGTTGCTCCACTTGTAGTATACCTACTAACTAGAAAGCACTACTAGAATTCCTAAGCAATTGGTCTACTGCTGGTCAGAATTTACACAATACGGATCTAAAGGTGTTCTTTAAATTTGGAATGCCAAGTGTTCGGTCAAGTAATAAATAATCAATTAAAAATAAATAATTTTTAAAATTATCCTTGATTAAATTTAATTTGAATTTAATTTAGAATTTTACCAACCCTAAATACATGTTTTGAGGACCCCTGAGTACGAAAAAAATGTTTTCTGTGTGTGTGTGTGTGTGTGATATGTGTAGTGTGGTGAACAGAATATCTCTACAATGAAACAACGCAGGAAGCTCAATGTTCGTATTCCGCATATGTAGTACCGTCGCACGACACGCACAGAGAGTTACGGACAAAATCCATCAACCGGAAGTTCAATTTTACTGAATGGAGTTTTCAGTTTTTCGCGATTTTCTCGAAAACGGCTCCAACAATTTTGTTTAAATTTCTTTTACTTTCTACTTATACAAATACCTATAACTTTCGAAACTTTTTCCTGGGAAAATTGATTTTTTGGCCGTTCTGAGGGCGGTATTACATTAATAGCATTGATAGGATTCCAAATTTGAAGAAAATCTGCGACGCCGAAAGTGCGACTTCACAGAATAGGTTCTTGAGTTCTTGGAGTATTCCCGAAAACGGATATAACGATTTTGTTAACTTGAAATGCTCAGTGCTATGGCAAAAATATATCACTTTTATTTGAATCATTTTTCCTAAAAAATTTATTTTGGAAATTCTGCGGAATTTGTGGTATTTAATTTCAAATATAGGCTAGTTATGGGCGCTCTCTTCTGGATTACAATTTAATCAGTTCTACTACCTATCTTACGAGTAGAAATACCCCCTTAAATGAATTTTCCCAGAGAAATGTCTAAAATAAAAGTTGTAGCACTCTGTATGTGTTAAGCATTCGATATATTAAGTTAGAGAAAATTGTATAAGCCATTTTCAAGAAAATCTCAAAAAATTGAAAAAATATTGAGTAAAGTGATACTTCCGGTTGATCGATTTTGACCCAAACTTTAATACTTCGTTGATCGAATGATCGATTTTAACCAAAACCTTATTGTCTAGGTCCTTCTTCAATTTGAACTTTTTGCGATTTTCTCTTTTTGAGTTGTACTGACTGCCAAGCACACAATACCCACAGGCCAATTTGTGATGTATGTGTGTGGGTGTCTAAAGAAAATATCTCAAAACCAATAAATCCCCAGAAGGTGAAACTTGGTATTCTGTTAAGTTTCCCGAGGAGATCCGACATGAAAGGATTCGCTCAGAATCTGTAATCTAGAAGTGCGACATTATTGAATGTTTTTGCAAGCTTTTACCTATTTTCTTTAAGCTTTGCACACTAACTACACAAATCCTTTCTCTTTGGTTTAAAACTTTTTTTTTAGGAAAACTGATTTTCTGTTTGGGGAGCTTTCCACCAAAGTACTGTTTCAGTACAATATACGGTTCTGGCACCCACATAATATTAAGGCTTATTAAATGCATTCCTGGTATTCAGGAGAAGAAAATCCCTTACAGGTTAATTTTCTGAGTTTTCCGGGAATTTTCTAGAAAACGACTCCGATTTTCTTTAAACTTGAAATGTTTACTATTGGCGAGGTTCTGAGGAATCTATGATGTCAGATATCAATTGCTGTTGATAGAGGCACTTACTGCTAGACACTGTAACCTCACACACTACCTGCTATTTACTGAGAGCCAACCTATAATGTAGCCCCGCCACAATCTTATGCACGTATCGTTAAGGGCAAACTAGACGTTGAGTGAAATTTATAGTTTGAAGAGTATTCATTCATTAACTATACTGATTGCAGTAAGGAAGGGCATGCGAATGTTTCACACCAGATATTTACCATTTCAATTTTTACCTTTCTTCACTAAAAAAAAAAAAATGAGATGGCGAAGAATAGTAAGTGGCCGCTCTTGATAGCTGAAAGCCTGCAACATTTCTGCTTCCACACCCTCTTCCTAGCTGAAGTTGTTGCCCCGGAACTCTGTGCTCTGTGCATTCTTTATCTCCTAGCAACAAGGAATGGAACGAATTTTTTTTCCATAGCCATAATGAATTTTTCCCAAACAAAAGTACTCTCACTTCTTTATGGGAAAGGTAAAAGACAGCAAAGCTATCTTTTGCAAAATCCGCCTCCTCCTATTTTCGGCAAGGCAAGACTACCTCAAGTCACTAAGCCAGCGTGTACACTAAAACCAACAGGAAACGTGCCTAGTTTTAACAACATCAACGAAACTCGGCCAGGATGAAGATTGGTGTGGTACATAGTCCTTGTTTTGTACTAAGGCGGTGAGGCGATGGTCCTGCAAAAGGCTACAACCACTCTTCTTCTCTTTTGGACAAACGGTTGCACTATGCCGCCGCGGACACAGACATACCTATACAGAGAAGGAGGAAGAAGAAGAAGGAGGTGGAGAAGAAGGTTTCCTTGAGTTCCCCAAAGTGCGACTGGGTTTAAACAAGACCCCTCTGTTCCTGCAGAACTTCCGAGTTTCCAACATTTCTCCTAAACCCGTACACGCACTCGCACACACACACACACACACCTCTTTCTCTCTCTCTTACCACTTAAAGCTTTCAAAATACTTGCTCTGTTCAGCTACTCCCACTACTAGTGCTGCTACTTGGGTTGGTTCGCTTGGCCCATGAGTTTCCCCTTCTGCAGACTGTACTATCGCTTGCCTTGCATAATTAAACATGGAAGCACAACGTGATAAAATATTCAGTGCGACATGCTTCTCCCCCTCACTACCTAGCCCTGCCCCTACCCCGACCATACTGTCTTGCCCATTCTTTCTTTCTCTCAACAATACTCCTACATGCTGTCTAAAACTGAATATAAGTGGAGAAAAACTCAAGTAGTATACACAACACGTATAGAGAGAGCGTAACCAGTCCCTCTATTCACCAAAATATAACAGTATATTTTCTGTAGGACTCACCTCAGCCAAAATATAATCTTACCGCCTCCATACAAAACTATATTATCTTTAGCATATCGCCTATGTCTCCACTAGGACTGAGGGCGTGAACTCACCTTCTCTCCCATCTCCAAGCTACCAGTTAGCTTTCATATATTATAATATTTAGTACGCTGTTCATAACCTTCCCCATAGGTTTCATAAAAGAGAATGAGCAGGTTTGCACACCCAAGAGGATATATATGTATATATAGAGTAACAAGGCCTCTACCAACTTGAAGTCAAAAAAACCTTCAACTGTGAAGAAGCGTCCACGTTTCACCACTACAGTCCCCCCCCCCACACACACACACATAAGGATATCCCCAAGTCTAAACTAGGAGAGGTTTTAACTCTAAACGCTTAAATATTTTATTATAAGCCTAAAACCAAGTATTATAGAAATCCTGGTTGGATAGGATACAACCTTACCTGGCGGAGAAAAACAGGAACGGGGTTTCTCTCTTTCTAGGTTTATATAACGTACACATACATGCAGGGCCAGTGGTTGCCAACATACCCCTAGAAACTGCCTATTTCCCTCAAAGCCTATAAATAACTAAAAAGAGGGAAAATACTTTTTCTACTAGTCCCTCACCACCCAAAACACCCCCCAGTGGCACACAACAAAAAATATTCAATAAATAATGTCTAGTCTCAGAATTGGTAATGCGAAATACGGAAAAACATATTTTCTCCCCCTAAACTCTTGCAAATGTTGAATGTAGGGGGGGTCAATCTTTATTTTATCTTATTGCTGCAAGAGATCAACAATTGCGTTCGTATCAGATTTTCTAAATTTGGCACAACATCATCGGGTAAAATAGGATAAAATACCCTTTAAAGACTTTACAATTTCATTTTTTCTTAATTTACTCGAAATCAAATCGAATGATGCTTCTTTATGATATAGATTCTTGAGGAAATTTGGCGCGTATTAATAAAACAAAATATGCCCGGCCAACGTTTCGTCTTATATATTAAGACATCATCAGGGCTACAAAATAACAAATAGCAATGACTAAACAAAAAACAACAAACACACCCCCTTCCTTTAAATAAATTCAAAAAATGATGATATCATTAATAATTTTTTTTTCATAATCACAAACTCAAACATGAGTTTTTTCTATAATAAAATACAATTGGAGTTATTAAAATATGTTCATATGTAATCTACAATTAATAAATTTAAATTAGGTATATAAAAAACTAATACGGTAAAATGACCTTATATATAGCCAAAGTCTAGGAGAAATAACAGAAACATTACCTAATCATAAATGATATTAGCCAATCAATACATTGCACTGAGATTAGACATATCACGTTTTTTATTTCAAGCATTAGGATATCTCTTTATTTTGGGCCATTTCTTTTACGATCATTTTTAATTTATCGTTCTTTCTCTAATATTTGGACAATTTAAAAAGTCTAAGTTACCACTCTTTTCTAAAGAATGCTGTGCAACATTATTATATCATCATTATTTTTCAACTTTTTTTTATCATACAATTGGGCTGTGTGTGTTGTTTTTTGTATAGTCATTGCTATTTGTTACTTTTTTTTTAGCCATGATGACGTATTCATATATAACACGAAACGGTGACGAACTGGCCAAATTTCCTCATCAGTCTTTGGTGAAATGTATTGGTCAACATATTAACGCGTTATAAATATTAAGGTGCGCTGACTAAACATATCAATCAACCGGAACTGCGGCTTTACTGAAAATGTTTTTCTGAATTTGCTTTCTTTTTGTAGACAGTTTAATTTGTCATTTTTATTTTGGATTATATGTTTAATGTTTTCATGTATTCCATTTTTTTATTACTGTGAATTATTCGATATAATATTTATTCTTGTAAACAAAGCGAGGACCTCCATGGCTTTGCTAGGAGTAAATGTCTTTTATTCTTTCCTGTTCAAAGAAAAACTAGTGTGAATGTTTACACCAGAATTTTTTTTAAATCCAGATCTATGGATAGAATTAGTACCATTTTTATCAAAACTATTTATCAAATTGTATTTTCTGGAATTTTATTTTGATAAAAGGGTTGTACTATTCACATTAGAAAGCATACACACTCAGGTTAATGTTAGGTAAATAAGGGGTTCAAATAAAATATCCGAACCCTGTGTATAACCTGTGGTAGTATACCAGATTACATACTGCTGGGTTAATGAAATCCAGAAGGGCATAAATAAAAGACAAAATATTGAAGAACAAAATCAATTAGCGACATTTTCCGTGAAAGCCTGCTTCATTTGGTGGTCATCGACCGGTTAGGGCGTTCGCCCATCTTCAGGATGCGCTTGTCAGACAGTGTGATAACACAGACTTGCACAGAGCAAATTCAGTTTACACACTGACTGGTCTTTTTAATTGTATTTAAAACTAAACTCTTAAACTAGGTCAAAGGGGTATGGTGATGATAATTGGGTGGAAAAGGAACACGTGAATGGGTTGTTAAAGGGGCAAATTTTCCTTAAAATGCAAACAACAGGGGGGGGTTTAATTTTAAACTCTGTTGTTGGAGGGAGATTCACTTTACAATTAACTAATCAAAATAAATTTAAAATTAAATTTAGTGGTCAGAGATAATCTTCACACTGACATCCTCCCTTTTTATGTCAAATTTTGCTATAACCTGAGAGGGGAGGGATTAGCTAAGTGGTTAGCGTGTTGGACTCCCGGGTCCGAATCCAGGGCTACCCTTAGATTTTTTTTTCCTAGGAGCCTCTGCAGCTCACTGTCGGTGATGGACAGGGTTGTCTGTAGCGAGAGAACACTGTCTGGAGGCCGGCAGTGCACCGAGAAGGCTCCAGGCGCTAATGACCCTGGATGGATGTTAAAGCGCCTTAAATTAAAAGAAAAAAAAACCCTCTGTCGCTGCCTAAAATTCACAAAAAACGTAACACATATATATATAACAAACACAGAACAAAATCCTATAATATAGAGTAAAAAAATCTGTAGAGTAAAATGCTAATGTTTGTAACATAACACCTGGTTCGATCCTGGCCTAGAATTTGGATTTATATGGTAACAATTTATGAGTTTAATACATATTAAAGTATATGTGCCATCCACCTGAGCCATGATGACATCTCCATCAATAACAGTGGCGACAGAATTCCTGTCCAAAAAGAATCTGACATGAAACATTCAGACGGACATTCTCTTACAACAATTTTTTTTTTTGTTTTGGACAAAATGTCCAATTAGCGTGTCCAATTTAAAGAAAATATTCGGCGTTTTTTATGAGAAGAATAAAAAACAACGAGAAATCTATTTTGCATTTTGGTTAGCTGATGTTCTTCAAATTTGAAATTCTAGCGACGCGTTCATTATGTTGTGGCATTTTAGATACAGAAAGCTTTAGATACAGCGGACTGAGCGTACAGGATTACAGCTCCAAGCAGTCTCGGCCATTGCGCGGGTTATGCTCATCCCACTACTGGGGGAAAAGGAAATTGGGCTAAGATTGTGCTTAATTGTGGTGTAAAGATTTTCTTTTTTTTTGTACCATTACGAATTAATTATCTAGAAAGTTATTCACAAGTTTGTAAAGGGGCAAATTTCTTTCAGCCGTCTATCAATGAAAGTAGCAAAGAAGTTGCACCGAAAGAAGCAAAAAAGAAGGGTGAGATACAAAGGCTAAGGAAGTCGCAAGTTATGTGGGAAAGGGAAACCGCGAACGGTGGCAACGCGACGTTGATCGTTTAAGTTAAACTATGGGTGTCCTATAAGTCAGGCACTGAGTAGGCCCGGCTGCTTCCTGGAGGATCTCCATAGGTTGGATTTTGCAGCGAAGCCGGGTTTATTATATTGTAACAAGATATACAATCTTCTTCTGTAGGAGATGGGATAGGGAAAGGAGCTTGGGTGGCTGTAGGCGGTCTTACTGAAGGATATTTTGTAAGAAAGATGTTGGAGGAGAATTCGAATAGGGTGGTGCATTTTATTGACAAGGTTTTAGATAGAAAATAAATTGGGAACTGGGTGTTCATGAGGTGTAGGAATGCGACTTGGAAGGGCTAAGGAATGAAGACCTGACCTGAAGTAATGTGTTAAACGGTCCCGGGTCAGATTCTCTGAAATCAGGGGAGTGTTTTTTGGAGGCTGTGAGTCCCACCCGATCGGAGAACATTTTTTAATCTCCCCACTCCCCTAAAAGAAAAATCTTCCAAAAATCTATTTGTCTAGATTTTCCCTCTTCAAATAATAATAATAATAATAAATAGGCCTTGCAAACAGTGCGCAAATTATATTTATTATATTTTTCCTATCCAGGGGAGGAGGCTCAGACAAATGTTTTACCATGATATCAACTTTAGAAAATTTGTCAAGTGCATAAGGCTCCCTATTTTGCAGTAATAGAAATGAAAATACAAAAAACAAATAAATTTCACAATAAGATCCTTCCAGTTTCATAACTAATAAAAATAATAATTTGAATGGTTATAAATGAAAAAGACAATATTTTAGTATTCACTTGTTTAGGTTGGCAGTAATTACAAACATATGGGAGCATTCAGTCATTAGAAGTTATTTTTAACAACACACGACGGTGCTGAAGTTCAGAAAGGCTAACTAACTAGTTAGATCTACAGGCTAATTAGATTTTGTTTTTTTGTTTGTTTTTTTAGGTACGTTCGTTATTTTTTATGCGGCCATCACGATGGTAATTTGGTTAATTTAAAATTAGCACTATCAGAAAGAGCATATCTTGTTCAAAAATGGCAATGCACTTAACTGAAAACCAAATTGTTCATTCTCAAAAACTTATTCATACTCCAAATTATACTCATTTGTCCTATCATAAATATAGAAATGGTGGAGGGGGGCAACTTCCTACCCAGGCAGGTAGTAGAAGTGATTAAATTTTAATCTAGAAGAGAGCGCCAATAACATTCAGTCCTACCCCATTTAATATTTGAAATTTAACGCCACAAATTCCGCAAACTTGCTGTCAGTTTTTTGGAAAAATTGTTGCAGACGAAAGGTTTATATCTGTGCAGTTAGCATTCCAAGTTTAAAGATAATCATGATCAATTTGTCCAAAAAAGTTCCGGAAAACTGAAAAACCTATTCTATAAAATCGCACTTCCGGTAAACCGATTTTCTTAAAATTTGTTATTATGGCAATGGGAAAATTTTATTAATAGGCTGGGAAAGACTGTGCGCAGAGTGGAATGAAAATAATGGTGTTTGTAAAAGAAAAAAGCTAAAAGGAAAATTGAGGGCCAAAAAGGTAGCAGATATTCAGTTATTCAGTGCTGTTTGCAATGTGTTTGTTGTTTAAGCAAACATAGTGCGGAGAAAGCAGTTGGTCAACATCCGATCGAACCAATCCTTAGACATGCATATACACACAAACACTACAAATGGAAAAAACCATTTACTTCCGACACAATTTATCAGTCCTTCTATCTCATTCAAAATGTAAACACCAAATATACAGATATAGACAGACAGACGTATAGAAATCTATTCACACTATTTTCGGAATTTACACAAAAAACGTCTTTGGTTGACGAAAGGTGTGTTGTACGTGTTTATATATCTGTAAAAATGTAATTTCCCGTAACCAACTATCGATGTTTTTCTTTCTTATGGTCTATATATATCGATTTACCTCGATAGAATGAAAGGTTTGTCTATTCAGCTATCACAGTCATCTTAGTTGTCGGCAAAGACAAATCATGCGTTGGTCTAGTCAGTGATGGCGAACCTTTTTACCCAGGTGTGGCAATCATAATTTTACTTTCTCTTGCTCCTTAATGTAAAGAAGTAATGCGATCATGTTAAATTTTAAATACATGTTTTCAGGTCATGTATGAAAAAAATGTTTTATGCGAATGGTCTGTGTGTGTGTGTGTGTGTGTGTGAGAACAGTATATCTCAAAAACGAAAAATCGCAGGAAGTTCGTTTAACTGCTACCACTGCATCTGAAACTTAGGTTTCGGGCTGCATCCATCAACCGGTAGTGCCTTGATTTTTTTTTTTCAGTTTTTGCAATTTTCTAAGAAAAATTATTCCAACCATTTTCTTCCTACATTTTATTTGAAAAATTCTTCCAAAACAAGTTGATTTTAAATAGTTTTGTGGCATTAAATTTCAAATATATGGCGGGTAGTTCTATGTTAGTGGCGCACTCTTCACTACCTACCTGCCTGGTTTCCTGCCCGCTACAATCTCTATATTTAATGTTAGAACAAATGAGAAATATTTGAAGTTTAAAGAAAATTTTGTTTTCTTAGATTTTCTCTATTAAAACACCGACAAGTTTCATTAAATTTGGTATACTAAACTAAACATGCAGCAGACACCCACCACTTCTGCCAGAAAGTTTTTCCGAGAAAATTCATTCAAGAGGGATTTTGAAGGAGGAGGAGTTATGCTTTTCTCAAAAAATTCGTATTACAAAGTTTGTCACAGAGTCTCCTGACAATGTGAAGTGAAAGCAACAAAGCATCTAGTAAGAATTATAGTTTGAAGATAATTTCAATACTAACTGTATAAATCGCAGTGACAGCAAGTCGTGTGAGTGTTTCAAACCAGATTTTTATTTTATTTCAGTTTTTAAGATTTTCCCTAAAACAGCTGTAATGAGATTCTCTAATTTAAATTCTAACATTTGTTTAATCTTCATTAAAATCATTAATAGAAGAAAATCATCAGCATTGATAGTTCGAAGAGGTGATAGTTAATCGAAAGTGCGGAGTACTTAATACAATAAATTGCTCAGAATTTGTAGGAATTTTCCTCACAAAAAGTTGCGATAATAACCATATCACTTTTGTTTGAACCATTTTTCCGGAAATCATTGATTTCAGGTGAACTCTGCGGAATCTGCAAAGTCAAATTTCAACTTTAAAGAGCTGTTAGGTTTCTGCGGACTGATAGGTGCGCTTTTATACAATGTCGTCATCACATTCCAAAATCCAGCATATTTTCTGTTTATATTTGTCATGATGCAATAGCGGCCAGCTGTATGTTTAGTAAAAATTCAAAGTTTTATACAAAAAATTAAATAACGGACAACGAGGCAATTTGCCTTTTTACAACATAAAATAATGTAAAAAAAAAGAAAAGAAAATACACAGAGGAAATAAACGAAAATGTTCAAATGTGATTTTTGCTTTTTTACAAAGTAATATTGTTTACACTGTGACAGTATTGTATGGAAGTAGTACTAAGTTACAAATAGAAATGACGGGGGGGGAGAGGTTCTTGAGGGTAGGTTATTCTGCAGTGAGCAGCTAGCGAATAATGTTTTAGCTCTCACTAGGGTGCGTTTTCTTTTTTCCCCTCCAACTTTATTACATGTATATTATATGAAAGAAGTGGGCTAAGGTAATATGCGTTGTGTGTGTGAAGGAAAAACACACGGCACCCTACTGGCCAACCTCACAACTTAAGTTTGCTGTTTCTAACCTAAAAATACATAAACATGAATACTTTCTTCATGTATACATACAACTTTCATGTATATTCATATGTTTGTATGTACGTATAGCCTTTATAATACACGGTCTTCAAGAACACCCACCAACTTGTACATGATGTATATTTTACATGTTATTAAATTGAATGGAATGTCTTTAAGTTAGGCAATACTAAGTAAAATCAGAAACGATTTCCTTGATAGCCAGTTTCGAGAATTTGTCTATCTTAAGAATATCTTGCATTTGTTTTTATAAACAATTTTTATTGCACAATTGGTTAATGTATAAAATTCCTTCGAAGGGTAAGTTAGTAAAAAAATTCTTAACTGTTTTTTTTTCAAATAAATAATTAGCTATAAAGAATTAACCATCCACTGTGTGGAAGTGAGGGTGCGAAAAGGGGGCGTGGTCAACATGATAATTCTAAATTTCTGATTAGTCTAACATACACCCACATTACACACCTTCACTTGTACACAGTGATTGGTTAATTATTTACCCTTGGAAGAAATTTTTGTAAATTATCAAACTTTTATAAAAAAAAAAAATGCAAGAAATCAAGTTAGAAATAATTTACTGTTACTGTTTATAAAATTAATTTATAAACATTATTTACTGTTTTATAAAATTAATATGAGCTATAAAAAAAAACTCCGAATTTTCATTCCATTGTTAAAGAAGAAGCATTTTGCGTTCCGCCGTTTATGGAACAAAATAAAATTGATGTTTAACACAATTTTCACAAAATTTTCCCAAAGGAATTCATAATATTCAGTTAAAAAACTTTTCTTAGTTCTGGAGTTAAATTGTATTGCATTGTCCTAATTCATTGTATTGTCCTTAAATTTATGTGTTTTATGTATCGGGACAGTCCGATTTTATGGCATGTATCCCGGCGTCCCGAATAACGACCAAAATTTCACGAATTGTCCGACTAATGGAAAAATATCGAAATCTTACATTTATATTTATTTTGCCTGAGAGTATGTGAATAAACTCCGTGTTATTGCCTTTTCACTCGTGAGGCGGCCGAAAATCTTGGAAAATATTTGTTCTTACTTATGCTTACGCCTTATGTTATGAGTATGCACTTAGACCACTTTTGCAAAATATTACCAGCTTGCCACGATTTTCGCTGTCAGAAATATGGTCACGTAACTATAAAGAGAAAAATCTACACATGAGCTAATTCAAACAAAATCTAGTTTCTCACAGCAACATAAAAAAAAAAATTGAAAAAATTTTCAGTTAAAGTCTTCCGGTTTACTGATTTTCTTGAAATTCTAATTTTTGAAATCTATTTATTTCTAATTAATTTTGTTTGGATGGAATTGTATAATCAACTAAAATGGCAATTTAGAGAAAAACATAACCCTACGCCCCTTGAAATAGCTTTGCCCGGAGAAATGTTTCAAATAAAAGTTATAGCTCTTTATATGTGTAGTTCTCATTCCTAGTTTAAAGAAAATCGTTAGAGCCGTTTTAGAATAAATGGCAGAAAACAGAAAAATACTTTTCAATAAAAACGCACTTCCGGTCATTCACTTTTCTTCAAACTCGGAATTTCAACAATATTTATAATTCAAATTAATACTATTTACTTGCAGAATTATGTAATAAACTGAAATAGCATTTCAAAAGTGTCCTTAAATCAATTTTCCTAGAGAAATGTTACAAACATTGTAGTTGTTTGTGCATATGTAGTTGATATACGAAGTTTAATGAAAATCGCAAAAAAAAATATATCATTCAGTAAAGTGGTTCTTCCGGTTGAGGAATTTTGACAGACAACTAACTGTCGGATTCCTTGGTGACACCTAAACGGAATATCAGGTGTGAACTTATGTGATTTTTTCGTGCAATACTCACACTCATACACACATCATTTCCTAAAAACCACTAAAACGTAAACGATGAAATTCGATATCGAAAATTTGACACGATTACAATGCTTCCTCTTACTATGAGTAAGAAAAAATAATGAAATTCTCTTTAGGTATATAAATATACGATATACAGCTTGAACACTTGTATCTACACACACACAGAAGGAAACCATTTTCCTCTTTTGGCCCACCCCACCAGTTCTTCTCTCACTCTCTCTCCTTACTACTATAGTTCGTAACGTTGATAGATTGTTCACTCATGAGTGGTTTGGTATGGCTCCAACGATAACGTGTCACAGCTAGACCGAACGTTAGGCCAATAGTATCTGAGGGCTCCATAATATAGAAAGAAGAAACACTAGCGCTACTACACTCAACTTCACCACTACCCCTACCGTCACTGCAACTACTACCGCCTTCAGCCCCCGCCACACATTCTCCGCTCTACACTGGAGACCATATCTTCAACCATCATTGAACAGTTTTCAAGAGTATACATACTACACCCATCAGAATATTGACGAAGAACCATATATATATATTTTTTATGGAAATAGACTTTTATGTCCTGTTATAGCTGCTGTAAGGGGGAGGAAGTAATTGAATTTTTGTTAGATTTTCAAAACTGAATTTTCACTCAAATTGATTTGTGTGTACGAATTTTTGTGAGAATATGTAATGTATGGACGCGAAAGTAGTTGCGTATTTTCAGCAAGAACGTAAAATCATAGAAAATTCAACAGTAATATTTTATTTAAATTGTAATATTGTCTTTAAAATCGCTCCAGCGATTTTCTTCTGTAAACCTTGTATATATATCCGTATCTTAAGGGCAAAACTGAGAAAGGGATCACATTATCTTCAATGGCAAATCCCGTTTCGTCACCCAAGGATAAGGCGAATTCTGAGTAACCTATCGAAAATCAATCATTTCCTATCAAGAGCACTTAGAAATTCCGCTTTCTGTAGGAAAAGTTTTGTATCCGCTAAAGATGTTTCCTCCATCGAGCATCTCATTTGAAGCATGCCCATTTGAATTAGAACGGTGACGTAACACATTATTACATTTTTTCTTTAATAAATGCCATTTTTACTTCCTCTTCCTGTTACTCCTTCAGTAAGAGGATATATTGCAATCGTGACAACTTTTCAAATTGAGTTTTCACCGGAAGTACCTGTTTTCAGGTCCCCTGAGTGATAAAAAAATGTTTTTAGCGAACGGTAGTGTGTTTGCAATTTTTAACAAAATATCTCCAAAATAAACAATCGCAGCAAGCTCAAACATGGTATTCCGTCCAGGACTATCAGTGCTTCTGAAGGTTACGAGGAAATTCATCATCCGGAAGAGCGACTTAAATGAACAATTTTGTTTGTTTTTCTTGAAAAAAGCTCCAACAATTTTCTTTAAACTTCCTATCAATATACTTAAATACCCCTATCACTTTTACTTGAAACATTTAACCGAGAAAATTGAATTTGTAGGTGGTTCTAGGCGAACAGTAACGTTAAGCTCCGCTAAAGTACAACTTCAATAAGATGTATGTTCTACCACCTGTATATTAATATACATTGTAGTATTGCTAGAATTTTAAATTTGAAGAAAATCTATTAACCGAAATCGAAATAGTTTACTGGAATTTTCTGCAAAACGACTATAACGATTTTCTTTAAGCTTGGTCTGCTAACTGCTCAGATATAAATCTATCACTTTTATTTGGCACAGTTTTCCAAAATAAATTGATTATAGATAGTTATGTAGAATTTTTGTCGTTAAAATTCAAATATTATATGTAGTTGGTTCAATGTTGTGGGCGCACTCTTCTGGACTACAATCCACTTACTTCTCTACCTACATGGATCGGTAGCTTGGTACTTACGCCCCCAACACTACCGTGTGTATTTATATTAGGACAAATGAGCGAAATTTAATGTTTAAAAATAAATTGTCACAGCAATACCAATATATAGAAAAGAGAACATAAAACACATCTATGAATGTCCAGTGAACTAACTCAGAAAATAATCAAATCTTCATTGATTATACATCACTTGGTTAATCTTCATTGTTATCTTCATTAGCCACATTTCCATTATAGCTATGTAAAGTTAGGGAAACGTGCTATTTTGGAGGCGGCTGGGGAATAGGGAATAAAAAAGGGGGGAAGGGGGCAACGAAAAAAAATGAAGAAAGTATTTCCTAATTCTATTTCCAGGATTGTATCTGCTCTTCCGAACTGCCACCATACTTGAGCAACAAAGAAAAAAAACTGGTAAGGAAATAAGGGAGACTGACTACTGTGGGAACATCAGGGCAAGCAGAAGAGACAAAAAGAGAAAATGTGAAAGAATTCTTGAGGCTAAAAAAAAATCTTGACGTGCTGACGACTATTTTGTGCACGTTTTGGTGCGTATGTATGTGCGCTGACACGTTTTACTAAGAGTATGGTTGCATATATATGTTATCTTTGTTCAAGAGTATATAGCTATATATTTGTCACTTTGAGTAAATGTGAACAGGTGTGGCTGTTCAAGAGAATTTTAGAGATAGAGAAAAAGAGAAAGACAAAACGATTCACAGAAATGACAGACAGTGGAAAACAGAGAGAGAGTTAAGAAACGTTTAGAAGCAATGATTTATACCATGTGTGACGTCATCAGCTACACTACGCGCTACTACTTCCTCCCCCGAGCGCTTTTTTGCCACTTTTCTTTCTCTATATTCAGCTGTAAGACCACATATTTCGCCTTCAGCCTGCCAATACGTACCTAATGCATGAAAAAGGAAATTAAAAAATATATCGACTACATCTATCGAATCGGAGAAATTGAATCTTGGGTCCCCCTTGGAACGGCACAATTCACATTCTTCATTCAATTTAACCAAGATATCACTAATTTGCCGCCGACAACCATCAGTATCGTTACACTAGTACATGTTCTTCTTTTCTCTTTCGCTCTTGCAATATTTGACTTCCGTTGTGTCTCCTTCGTACAGTGTGAAACGTTCGCACGACTTTCCCCCCCCTACTGCAGTTCTTATAGTTCTGAGTGCCAAATTTCCTTCAAACTTGGAATTTTTACTAAACTTGTAGTTGCCATTAATATTCCAAAATGGAGAAGTCTGAAACAACATTTTAAAGAAAGCCAAACGTCACTCCTTCTCTGGAACCCAAGAAAATCAATTTTCTCAACAAAAAAGAATTTTAAATAAAAGTGATAATGCCAAATCTTTGTGGGAATTTTCGGGACTATTGGGAAAATACACTTATAAAGAGATCTTCATGATCTCTTCATGTCAAATACTCTGAAATGAAACAAAACTTTTATTTGAGAACCAACAGTAACATCCTCAAGAGCAATTGAAAAACTAAACTATTATTCAAAATTGCCTGCCTCTAGCCTTTCTAGTGCATTCACGCCTTAAGCCTCCTAGGCCAATCATCGACTCAATTACGCAGAATTTCCAGTGGAAAATTGCGAGCTATCTGCGCTCAGGCTGTTCAGACTGGAAGTCCAGTCCGCAACAGCTCACTGCCAACCAAACCATAACGGACCTTCGATGATGTCCTCTTTCAACTATACCAAATCACTTCCTGAGCTTCTCTACATCTGTGTGCGCATGCCCTAACATTTTAGCGGTTATTTTTTTTCCTCCATACTGAAAATTATCACATAAGTAAACAAAATTTCTCTGTGAACACCGTTTGCGTAACTTTAGTGTTGATTTGCTTGTATAAGTGTCTGCCCTGTCTCACTCCGATAAGCACAGTCTCGAGAGATATCTTTCTGAGATGGCCATTTTCAGAGGTTTCTTCTGCTCCATGCTGCCATAGTACTAATCGAGTTTTCTGTTCGAACTGTTGTACGACGACTGGCTGGTGTAGGGAGACGGTTGGTGAAAGAGAGGGTTTCGCTGTAATCTGTTGATGGTACAATAAACAAACATACTGCTAACTCCAGACAAGATGAAGTATTTTCAAAAATCTGAGAAGCTGCTTCGTTATTACAATACAGTTTATTGTGCTTCCCACTACATCCTAATGAAATCAGTATAAAATTCATACTTAAGTACTATTTAATTTTATACAAAATGCAACTAAATCGATAACGACATATTATGCAATATAACCTTTGTAATCCGTGGTTTTGATTTTGTGTAGCTGGAAACACAATTTCTAAAAGTAGGCACGATTGCAATTCTTCCATTACACTCTCTTACAGCAATAAGAGAGAGAGAGAGAGAAAGAAGATAGAACGGAAGAAAAATAAGTTTATTATGCCCTAAGACCTGTGTTCCTTAAGAGAAAAAAAAGAAGTTAACATCTTTTAATAAATACAATAATCACTCTCTGATCTGGGAGAACAAAATAAAATATATTTCCACTAGTTATTTACATTAATATTACCAAAAAACTGTTTACAATAGCTATATACAGCTTTAAAATTAAAATTACTACTAAATGAAGACAGAAACAATAATAACAATTTGTAAAAACTTAACAATTTCCTCTAAACTATATTATAAATAACTATAGAAATAACTAATTATAAAAATAAAATTTAAAACTAATAAGTGTTTTCTTACTTGTCATGTCTGTAGGTAAGTCTTTCCATAGTCTCTACTAGACTACTACGTCAAAAGATCAGTCTGGTAAGTTGTAATTTGTTAATTACATTGTACAAATTGCAGTAAAAGAAAGTCGTATGAGTGTTTCACAACAGATTTTTTTTCCTATTCAGAGAATGTCAAAACATGTATTTCCGGTGACATCTCGATATGGACGATTAGACATGATCGCAATACCAACTCTTAACAGCACTAAGATCTACAGCATTTCTCAGAGCTAACTTGTAATATTCTAAAATCTGCCAGGAACATACCTTACACGCTATATGTGCTCTCTCCACACTGACTGAGGCATGAAATAAATAAATTCAATATGCAAGAGAAGTGATGTGGATAGAGAGAGGGGGGATAAGTGTAAAGTTGAAACGAGCGAGATAAAATGGATAATATAGATATCGTATGTAAACTGACACAACCAAAATGTTTATAATATAGAGTGGTGGTGACGTCATAGTATTGTAGTGATCAGTTAGAGGGGGGGGGGGTTCAGTGTGCATTGGACAGTGGACACTGGTTACCTAAATCATTCTTATATCTGGTCCCACCTGTTTACTATCACATCCTCTTTTACTATCTCTCTCTCTATTCTATTTTTTCTTTTTTTTTCTTTTTTTGTTTTTGCTTCATTAAATAACCTCAAACCAGTTACCAGTATCAGTTACCACTACCAGTTACCAGCACCTGTTGTTAGGGTACTTCCTGTAAATGCTGCTCTTTTTTGGTAGCTGCTAAAGAAAAGCGGTTAACAACCACTCAAAGGAGAAACATGGTCAATTTGTAAAAGTCTTACCATTTTTTTGGCCGAGTTTATCTTCTTAGAAACTCTTGAGCGTATAATAAAAAGTATTAATTAATTTAGGCTAGTGAATGACGAACAAACCGGAAGACTCCGCCGGTTGAAAGAAAGTGCTCTCACAACGTTGCGACGAGCCCGCAGATGTTTTGGACAAATGAAACGTTTTCTATTATTTTCTCAAACTTACATGAAGGACTGCCATCATGCCAAATTTTCGAAATGGAGTTTTCAGCAGAAGTACAGGTTTTGAAAGCCCTTGATGACGAAAAGTGTTTTTTTACAAATCGGTCTGCATGTGTGTGTGTGTGTGTGTGTGTGTGTGTGTCGTCAGTATAAATAAAAATAAAAGGAAAAATCTCAGTTGGCTGACACCAAATGTTTTGTTTTGGACAAAATGTCACCAAATGCTATAAGGTTTTGGACAAAAATCAGTCGACCGCAGAACTACCATTTTAATGTTTTTTTTAACCTAATTCCATTCCTTCACGGTCTGTGGCCACTCGAGCCGGGATAGCACATGCTAAGCTATGTGGCTTCAACACACAGCACCTGCGTGGAGCTCTAGATTGTCGAATGCTTTTCCGCACATCCCCGCTTACATCATCGAGCTGGTCGACGAGGGGGAGTGTGGAATATTGTTTGTGCCATCCCTTAGACTACTAAAACTAGATTTGTAGATTTGGGCAAAACTAAAGCTTTTTTTAACTATGAATTGCATTATACACATATTATAACATAAATAATAACTTTATTATGAAACCGATCTTAAGGAGGCTAGTTTTAACACAAACTAATTGAGTGGTGCAGTACTTTTAATAAATTTTCCTGCACCCCTCTAATGGACTAATCCTAAAATGAACTAAACCTAAAGGGGTTGAAATACTTTTATAAAATTTCTTTCAACCCCTGGATCTAAACACTCATCTGGATCTAACTGGATCTAAACCCCTAATCTAAACATTCATACTATCATTCTCGCCAATAAATACATATACTCTATGAATACATTCAAGCTATTAAATACATCGTACTCAATATTCCTTTCCCCTTTAAAATAATATCGTCTCGATATTCCTTCACCCAGTTTACTTAACCTAACTTCTATGCTAAATTTTGCTACATAGATTTATTTCTTTCAAAAACAAAAATAACCTCCTTATATAAGGAGAACACTCTTGAAGATGAGCGCGTTTGTCATGTGGTAGGGCTGCTCTTTCTCTCTAAGTACACACTGCCTGACAGCCTTTCAACATGTGCGTCACTGTTAATCGGCAACGAGATCACACGTGTATGACCAATCCTTAACCTCGTCTGTATCACTGATTGATGCCACGGGCAATTATCGACTACAGCGTTTCGCACACATGGCTTAATTTCTTTTTCGTTTGTTCGGTCCCACTGAATTTGCCATTTTTTTATTTATGAGATTTTTCATATAAATTTGTAAATCAGTAGGACGCACAGATGTGACATCATCAGTATATGTAGTGGCAGCTCGTTTGGCCGCCTCGTCCGCCTTTTCGTTACCGGACACACCAATATGGCCCGGCACCCAGGCGCACGTCACCCTTTGACCATGTGCGCTTAGCTGAAGCAATGAATTGTAAATCTTTATGACCACTGGATCTGTCGAGAATTTATCCCGGAGAGCCGTTACTGCACTTAAGGAGTCCGTTAATACTAATGCCTTCTGATAGTTCCTATCTAGAACTAACTTTAGGGCCTGGGAAATAGCATATATCTGTGCTGTATACACAAATGCATATCGAGGGAATGTCCAAGTAAGAGTAGCTCCCTCCGTGTACACAGCACTGCCTACGCCGTCGCCTATCTTCGACCCGTCTGTGAAGGCAGGCCGGAAATCGTAATAGAAGTTTAAAAGTTCTAATAATTTTTGACTTTAGACGACGGGTGGTGTTTCTTCTTTTTGTGTACTGCCAGGTCCATGCGAACGCTTACGGAGGGTAGTGACCAAGGAGGAGAAGGTGCAATGCCCCAACCCACCATCCGGCCAAATTCTATTCCCTCCGCTTCTAATGATTCCTTAGCTCGGACCGAGGGGGTCGCGTCTGCGAGCGTTATTGACAGAACTCTTCATCATGTAGGCTCTCGAATATGATGGGGAATAAGGTATGAAACCCCATATTCCGGCGCAGTAGGTCAGGGTGAGCTGTTCTCTTCTAAACTGAGGAGACAGCATCCCCGACTCTACATAGAGGCTCTCTAAAGGACTGGTTTGGAAGGCGCCTGTGAACAGTCTAATTCCTTCATTATAAACTGTGTCCAATAATCTCAGGCGTGACCTACGCGCAGAACAATAGATTGGGGCTCCATATTCTAGTTTCGAGCGGATAAGTGTAATAAAATTTCGTTTTAAGATTTCCCGCTCAGCCCCATTTTTATAACTTCCAAGGAATTTCAAGCTGTCGAAGGTCCTTCTTGCTTTTTTAAGATATAATCTATGTGCTCCCGCCAGGTTAACTTAGTATCGAATATGAGGCCTAGGAAGCGGATACTTTCCTCGTATTGACTGCCATGCCATTTAAGTATAATGTTGGTGGTGTGCGTTCATGTCGCAATCTACAAAAGTGTAGGCACACCGTTTTAGTTTCAGAAAATTTAAAACCGTTCCTTGCGGCCTCATCAGCCTCTCTATCTATTGCCCGCTGAAGTGTTTCCCCCACCTCGCCTAAGTCGCTTCCTGGTAAGTAAATGGCGAGGTCATCTATGTATGTAGATACTTTTAGGGGGTCACCTATAACTTCGGCTAAGCAATTGACCGCCATCGTGAGCAGTCTCACACTCAGTACCGACCCCTGTGGTATTCTATTTTCCAGAATATGTGGGAAATAAAAGAATATGTGGAAAAAAAGAATATGTGGGTCCGAAAGAACCGATTCCAGGCTCACTCGGAACCTTCGTGACTCTAGAAAGCCACGGAGGCACCTCAGCAAATTACCACCCAACTTCCACTCGTGACACTTCCGCAGAATCGCATATGTCCACGTCGTATCATAAGCCTTCTCAAGGTCAAAGAACACGGCCAACACGTGCTCCCTACGCATGAATGCGTTTTGGACCGAGACTTCGAGGTGGACAACTTGATCCAAGCGAAATCCCGCTTGATATTGGCTGTAAAGTCCTCTACTTTCTAATACATATACTAATCTATAATTGATCATAGATTCCAGGACCTTACTCAAGCAAGTGGTCAATGAGATGGGGCTGTAACTGGAGGGATCACTGGGGTCTTTTCCTTCTTAGGGATCGGTATAATAATCGCCTCCCGCCAACCATCTGGGTATTGGCCGGTCTTCCACATGCTATTCATTTTAATGTTATGAAGACATTTTGTGAAGATCGTTCAAGAAAGAAAATTCAATTATGTCAACGTTTCGACAGAGTTTTCTGCCTTTATCAAGGCTTTAATATATAGAGAGCCGTGAAGATGTGGAGAAAGAATTTTTAAACATAGCCATTTCGTAGAAGCATTAAAAAAATAAATAAAAGTTACCAGTTTCTCGTCTTAAATCATCTGTAGAAAAAAATTTTTTTTTTTTAAATTATGTTTTAATGGTTAAGGTTTTACCACCTACATAATATTACTAAACACTAGAAGCATTGATGGAATTCCAAATTGGAAGAAAATCGGTTAACCGGAATTGTGATTTTAGAGATAGAAATTTTTATTTTTTTGGCATTTTTGAAAACGGTTACAACGATTTTCTTTAAACTTAGAATGCGTGCTACATAGATAGAAACGTATCACTTTTATTTGAAACATTTTTCTGAAAAAATAGATTTTAGAGAGGTATGGGGCCTTCTCAGTTACGTTTAAAGACATTTTTAAAATTAATTTGTATTAATTGGAGTAAAAGAAAGTCGTTTATAATTATTTTATATAAAGACTAGTTAATAAAAAGTTGTTAGCTTGGTGATGCACGGCGGATGCCTTGTGAGATGTAATGGTACCGCAAAGAAAATGCAACCATAGCAGAGAGAAGAGAGGCTCTCTCTGGTTAACAGAGACTACTCTCTGACTAAGGCAGGCTAGAGTGGGAGAACCTGTGTATATAAGCCAGTGGGAATCTATCTAAAGGATCGATCAGATACAACCATACAACTGTACATCGCATCATTTCATATCTTTACTCACACCATTCATTCTATCATTTTCATTATAAAGTCCAGTGTAAACTTAGCTACATTATATTAGTGTCTTCATATCTCGTTCATTTAATCAAACCTAATTTCTCTCATTAACAACTCCATTATAGAGAGATGGCCGGAGCGGGTTAGGCGATAGAATCCACGTTTGCGAAGGAAAAGAGGAAGACCAACTCGACGGACAGAGGTTTCCGTAACTGTGACTGGTGGGACAGAGAATTATGGAAGAAATTGATTTGACGGCAACCTGATTATACCGGGAAACGCCGGTATAAGTACTTTACATTATATTTATTATTCTTGATGAAAAAAATAGACCAATCTACTAATAATTTTGATTATTTAAAAAATCAGAAAAATAGTATGGAATCGTAGAACATCACAAAATTCTTACATTTTATGAACGATTTTGTTTGTACATAGAATTATTGCTTTTTGAATGATTTTCATTCGTTTATAAAAAAATATACTTTTTATTTTTTTGAGACACAGGACTTTCTCTTACTCTGTTATTAACATGAAATTTAACAATACAAATACTCACAACTATCTGAAATCAATTTTTTAGGAACAATATTTCAAATAATAGTGGAGTTTATATCCGTGCACTTACCCTACCAAACTTCCAGAAAATTCCAAAAACTGAGATTAACTTCTGATTAACCGATTTACTTCAAATCTGGAATTTTACTTTCGTTTAGATGATACCTAGACGAAATAATGTGCATTAATTTTATATAAGTGCCACAACCATACATTATACTGAAGGAGTGCTTTAGAGGAAAGCTTCTAACGCTACTGCTCCCCCCAGAAACTCCCCCAAAAATTAATTTTCTCGAAAAAATGGTTACAAACAAAACTGTTAAGTATTTATTTATGTAAAGAGTATACAAAGTTTAAAAAAAATGCAAAAACTGAACAAAAAAAAATCATTTAGTAAAGTCGCACTTCCCTTTGATGAATTTTGCACGGAACCTTCATATCAGTTGTGGTGGTGATACCTAAATAGAACCAATTTGAGAGTCCTATGATGTTTCATTTTGAGATATTTTGTTCTCACACACACACACAGAACAACTATTTTAGTACTCAGCGGATCTCAAAACTTACATTTCCGATGGAAACTCAATTTCGATAATCTGACACGAATGCAAAACTTCGTCTTATAGCATTCTTAAAAGAAAATAATAAAAAAGTCCAAATTATTAGTAATTCTTTAGAGTTTATAATTGTTATTATTAAAAAAACTTTATTCAGTTAGTGTGTGCAGACAGGTGTAAAAATTTAAAAACTTTTAACAAGGCGTTTTTCTTTGCCTTTTTTTGGCATTTTTTACAATTACGTAAACATAAGACACAAAAAATGTATTACCTTATTAAAAAGTTTTACCAGCGAAAATATATAAGATAAAATAAATAATGAACAGAGATTTAGAGTTGTTAAATAAATATTTAATTATATAAAATAACTTTTGGAATAAAGAGATCATGTTTTATTTTATATAACAAACAGAACAGCTGACTTAAAAAAAACATATGACTCACTGATTCTAATCTATATATATAAAAATTCAGCATCCGTATGTTTGTGGCCGCAAAACTCGAAAAGTAGTCGATGGATTGACTTGAAATTTGTATACAACGTTACATTTCTATATAAGAGTGTTTATATAGACTTTTTATTCCGAAGTTCCCACGGAAACGGAAACTTCTTCGAGCGTTTCGCGAGGTTGGCAGAAATAGACAGACTCAGACGCGTTGCGATGGTGCCTACTCTCTGAACCACTTTCTCAACTACTTATAAGTACCTCTATTCCGAAGTTCCCACGGAAACGGGAAATTCCGTTCAAACGGCCATATTGCGTTAGCACTTGCTTCTTCAGATATTGCTGCTACGTTGATGGAAGGAGGTAGAATAGCGCATTCAGCTCTTAAACTGTCATGACTTAAATATGCACTTCACAGAAAACCCAACATCTAACCTTTCTAAAACATCAGGAATGGGAAAGGTTCTTCGGGCATGCAAAATCATTGAATGGGATGAGTGTACAATAGCTTATAAGAAGTCATTGGAAGCATTAGACCATACATTGAAAGACTTGCGAAATAATCAGGTTCCATTTGGTGGAGCATTGGTGTTACTAGCCGGTGACTTCAGGCAAACGCTTCCCGTGAGTGATACCTCGCTCAACACCAGCTGATGAATTCCATGCCTACTTGAAATATTCAACTCTTTGGAGCACAGTAAAAAAAATTCATTTAACAACGAATATGAGAGTTCAACTTCAAAACGATCCAACAGCTGCCATATTTTCAAGACAATTACTCGAACTCGGTAACGGCACTGCTCCTACAAATCCGGAAACGGGATAAATCACCTTCCCATCTAATTTCTGCAACATTGTACATTCAAAAGAAGAATTAGTAGACAAGGTATTACAAAGCATCGAAACAAATGATCAAAATCACGCATGGTTAAGCCTAAAAATCAAACTGAGCCACAGCGAAGCGTGGTCGGGTTAGCTAGTAAATTATAATAATATTCAGTTCTTTATGTAAATTTGTAAAAAATAATCACATTGTACTGGAATTGAAATTTTCTTTAACAAGTTAAGTAATATGACTTCCTGCGCTTATTGCAATTCTAACGAATTGAAAACCAATTTTTTTTAAAAGTCTAGAACTACCAAATGTTGGTATACATAATTTCCAGCAGCAGGTGATGCAATGTTCTGTGCATTGTACTGATGTGGCATTATCGAGAGAAGCCAAAAGTAACATATCCCTAACCAGAAAATATGTTTGGTATAATAGTAATAACCTAAGTAAATACAGAGTGTGTAAGATTGAACACTGGTCATACTTAAGGAGGGTGGTTCTACACCTCAACTGCTCCAAAAAACAGTTCATATAAACATGGTCCATTCTACATATTGCACATTTTCTAATTTTTTAATATTTCACGACTTTTTACAACAAAAAAATTGACTTAACTGGTAGTGAGTTAACGCCAAAGTTAGCTAACTACACCACCAATCGGAACAAATTAAGTACTCCCATAATATGATGGAGAAATCACGTTTTTGCCAATTATTAAAAGAGATTTTACAGTTGAATTAAAAAAAAAATGTAATAATGTTCAAAATTTGAAATAACTTCATCTTCTCTTGTACATTTCTCTGTTGTACATTTCTGGCAAATCTCATAAAATATTCTTCAATTAATGTGCTTCAAATCCATGTGCTCTTTGTTCTTTTATTCTAATGGTTGGCTGTAACAAGTGTATCCAAAAAACTGATATAAACTTGAAAGTCAAACATGTGTAAAATAGGGAAGAGATTAGAATCAATTATTTTGTAACTTGTTATTTATTCAATTTTTTTCATTTTCTTATTTTTTCACATATTCATCTCTTAAAATACAGTGTTTATTTCAGCCTCTTTAATATATTGTTTCACTTTTTCAAATTGATTATCAGTTTAGATCTGTTACGACACTCTATTTATTTATCATTATTTTCAAACGGTTAAGCTTCCTTTATTTTGCAAATGTGAAAATAAAATCTAAAAATCAAAGTAAATAAATTTATTTAATAAAGGTTATAAAATAATTAATTCTAATTTCTTCCCAATTTTACATCTCTTAGACTTTCTGTTTACATAAGTTTTTAGATATAAAGATACACCTGTTACAGCCAACCCTTGAAATAAAATAGCTCTTAGTTCAGAGCTCTTGGATAGGAAGCAAGCACATTAACTGAAGCAATTTTTAGTTGCATTAACTGAAGATGAACTTGCTTCAAATTTTGAAAATTTTACATTATTTAAATGTTTTGTTGATAAACTAACTTCTAAAAGTGCAAATTAATGTTTTTAAGTAAAACTGATTAACCAAGCTGTGAGAGTCTCATCAAAACCCCCTTAAATGAACTTATTCAGTAACCTGTTTATTATAATAGTGATAGGTCTCTGTAGCCGTAAGGTAAGTATACCAAGTTTAATGAAACCCGTTCATGTCTTTATGTGAGAAAGTAGCAAAAACTTGAAAAAATGCATTCAATAAAGCGTTACTTCCACTTGACCGATTTTGACAAAAATCTTATTGTCCGGCCCCATATCCAGTTTGGGACACACCCATTCTAAAAAGCAACTTTTTCGGACTCAGGGAACTCAACATGTATATTTTCGGCGAAAATTCGATATCGAAAATTTGACACGATCGATACTTCCTTTAAATATATAAACAATATACAATAAGAGTAAAACTATTGATATAGTCTGTTACATTTATACACACATATATATGTATATATATATTTAGTATGTTAAATCTATCAAGGTTTTTTTTCCGATACTTTTTTCTAACTCTAACGTTCAACAAAACACCCTCTTTTAAACACACTACCTGGCTGAGTATCAATAACTTTGGCGGGAGAAGGAGGCGCGCGCGGCTATAAAATAAAAGTAAAAAAAGCAATGAAATTGGAAAAGTTTCATTTATACATTATAGATCACTCCACTGAGGAAAATGGAAAAAAAAATATATTTCTATATATCGTAAACTTGTATGGAACAACTATTATCACAATATTTTTCTCCAATATTTTTCCAGAGATCTATGGCCTGTAATAATAATAGAAAGAACTATTATGCCTTTTATCTTGTTTCTATTTCAGGGATAAAGTACAGGTTTCTCAGTAAATTTCCCCTCCTATATATTTTCACACAACATTCGAAAAAACAAAATATATCACAGCTTTTACACCCGTGGCAAGAAGCATTGTCTAATTTTCGGAATTCCATTTAAACTTGTGAGTGTCGGAGAACACTTGTTGAGTGTGAAAATAATGTTTTTAACGAATTAGCATGATGTGTGAGTGAGTGTACATATGTTTGGCGAAAAGGAATAATCACAAGCACCTCAAAAGTGATGTTCCGTTCAGATATTTCAATCGGATCCGATTCAAACTTTTTCTTTAACTATGCATCAACTACAACTGCACAAGCCAAATATATATATATGTTTTTGTGTGTGTGTAAATGGGGAAGAGCGAGACACGATTCTCCCCCCCAAAAAAATGTAAAAAGCTTAAACTTAATATTCCATTAGGTATGAACACCACATCCTAAAGAGGGTTTTCGAGCAAAATTCATAACTGGAAGTGGGACTTTTCAAAATACGTTCCGTGGTTTTTTTAGAATTATTTGGAAAATGGATATAAAGATTTTCTTTAATCTTGGAATGCTAAATATACAGATATAAATCTATCACTTTCATTTCAAACATTTTTTTAGATTTTTAAAGATCCTATTGAAAAATCTAACAAAACACATACAAACTTCAATGTATTACACCCAACTGCAACGCTTGCTACATAGGTGAATCCAAACAGTTTTTTCAAAAAAAACTCAGACAACACGGACTAGACATTATTAACAAAAAAACTGACAGCACTGCTCTCTCTAAACATGTTCTAACATTTAATCATGCCATCGATTTCAATAACCCTTCCATTTTAACCATTTGCTCCAAACATTCAAAACGTCTTCTATCTGAATCCCTACAAATTCACCTTCATCCGAATTCTATCAATTTTAAAAAAGACTAAGAAATCATAAGTTCAACTTATAACAGTATTTTTCTAACCCTAAGAAAAGATACTCGCCAGTAATTTGTTCTTCCAAATTTGAAATTGCCGCCTCACTACAAACATTTTTCTTCTCCCTCTCACCCTTCAACAGTTTTTTAAATTTAAAAAAAATATTCTCAATTCATTTCAGTCTCAACGTTCACTCCTGTTCTGCCCTATAGGTATCTGTCTTATTTTATCTTATTGTTAATATCATTTTATTTAATTTACTGTCACTTCTGTTTTATAATTTCTTCTGTTAATATTTCTTTAATTAAAATTTTTCTTTCTTTTTGTAATAAATCTATATACTCTTTCGTAACTACAATAAAGTACAACAATATATTTTCTACAAAAAATTTACAGAGCTCCTGAAGAAGGGCACCAATGGTACCCGTAACGTAGAGCAATAAAGAATTCTTTTTCTTTAAAAAACTCCTCTGGCCGTTGCCGTACAAACATCGCATTTTTCTAGGACATTTCATTTTAGGAGGTTTTCTAGAAACAGGGTAATATTATAATAATTCCAATATTATTCGGGTTTTATGAAGGCACTTGGCTACAATCTATCACATACTAGCACTAATTAAACTAAGTGAGACAACTAATACATACCCTTATCGCCACTTTACTTCTGACAGAGCAAATATTCGGTCGTATCATGTCTGCGAAATTCAGTTTTCGCCGGAATTACGTGTTTTGGGGTCCCCTGAATACGGAAAAAATGTTTTAAGCGAATGGTCTATGTATGTGTGTGTGTCTGGAGTTTTGCGTGTCTGTGTATGTATTAATAGAATATCTCTAAAACGAAACGTCGAAGAAAGCTCAAACCTGATATTCCGTTTACGTACTAACATTGCATTAGACACGAAGATTTCGAGCAGAATCCATCAACTGGAAGTGCGGCATTACAGAATGATTTTTGTTTATTTTCAGTTTTTCCTGATTTAATAGAAAATGACACCAACGATTTCTTCTAAGCTTCGCATCTATTTACACACATACATATCTAGCCACTTTTATTTCAATCATTTTCTCGGGGAAATTTACTTTTTTGGGTGAGTAGTGGGGGAACGCTAAAGTACCGTTTCAGTATAATAAATTGTTTTACCACCTACATAATCTTAATATACGTTGAAAGCATTGATAGAATTCCAAATTTGAAGAAAATCGGTTAATCGGGAGTGCGATTTTTACTGAATAGTTGTTGAGTTTTTAGGAATTTTCGGAAAACGATTACAAGGATTTTCTTTAAACGGGGGGAACGCTGGTTGGCATAGAAACGTATCACTTTTATTCCTACTCTTTTATTTGTCTTATTTATTTGTGTTTTGTTATCTTTTGTTTGTCACTTTGTATTTTTCTCAAAAAAAATCATTTTATAGGGGTATATGGGGGGGGGTCTTCTCACTTAGTTCTAAACATTGTAACGTTGCAATTTTAAAAAAATTTTTTTGATCAAATTGTATTAATTAAAATGTTTTGATGTTCGACGTTACGACCGCTGTATTCGATATTGTAAAAAGGATATTGAGGTTCGGTCAAAGAAAACTCTTTTTTCAACCGACGTTTCGGTAAATGTATTGCCTTCTTCAGGGTCTGTACAAAGGTTATAAAGCAAATAAAAACGAAAAAAAGAAAACACATAAACACATAAATAATTTTTCTTTTTTTTTAAATAACTAAATAAATCAATAAAAGTAATATATATATATATAGCAAATTGAAGTTTATTTTAAACTATTGCTATTATTGCAGAACAAAACAGAAATAAACTACATCTCAACTATTAAAATTTAAACAATAAGTGGCATGTGTAAGAGTAAAATATGGAAATCTAACATTAGAAGTGAACTTACAAAAAATTTCCTATTTGAATTTAGTTTATTTCAAGTTTATATTTGTTTTGTTTTTTATCTTGTTTTTATTTGTTTTATAACCTTTGTACAGACCCTGAAGAAGGCAATAAATTTGCCGAAACGTCGGTGAAAATGTGAAAAAAAGGGTTTTCTTTGACCGAAGCTCAATATCCTTTTCACAATATTAATCAGAATAAGAGAAATTCGTGTGAGCGTCCCACACCAGATTTTTGGTTGTTAGGCAATGTTGTATAACAATTATGTATGAAGTAAATTTAATATTTTATGATTATATCATAAAGTGTGGTGAATAGTGCACACCAAATTTTTAATACAGAATTGTTTATGCAACACATTCGGCCATATAGTTTTATTTTACTCTCTGTTCGCACTGAAAGAGGAATATCGCCAGCTCCTAGAAATTGTGTGATATGTGTGTGTGTGTGAGTGTGAACTATGTATATGTCAATAACTAATCTAATTTAATCTACTGTTCGGGACCCCTTTTAATAGTAGATCCACTTAGGCCTTTTATCACCCCACTGTGCTCCCCGGTATTTAATCTCGTATAAGCCATTTCTCGCCCTATAGTTGGTAATTGGAAGAAGAAAGATGTGATTAACACTTCTAACCCAAGGTCCAAGATCAAAAGAGGCAGCCTAGCCCCCTATAGAAGGACGTGGGGCGGAAAGATAATGGACTCTCCTCTTATCTTGTTCTCTTGGAAAAAGGTGGTTTTTTCTATAACTCCAAAAAATGGAAGAGGCTCCCAGGTAATTCTATGAAGAATTCTCCCCGTTGGGTTCGTAGTTTCTGGATCCATCGGGTGGAATGGCCATGCTATCTAGGATACAAACCGACAAGGCGAATACATAATAGATGTATCGTATGGATGAGTTGATTTCTGAGATATTTTCGATTTCAGTTTTCATACAAGAAACTCTCCGCGAAAAACTTGAAACTAATTTATCATATTTTTTCCATAAAGAAACTTAAAAGTTGGAATAATTGCTCAACCGGAAGTGTTAGTTTATAGAATAGTTTTATGAGTTTTTCTGAATTTTCTAGAAAATGGCTCCGTCGATTATGTTTAAATTCGCAATACTAATTGCACAATATAAACCGTTATTCATAATTTTAAATATTTCAAAGTTTTTCTCGAGCAATTATTTTAGGTGGATTTAGGTAATGAGATGTTAGTTTATTGCCCAGCGATATAGATGGCGCTTCTTCCCACCAGTTTTCATTAAATCAACTAAATATTCAGTAAAAATTCCAAGTATTGTGGAAGAAATGTGTGTTCAGAAGAAAACTTGTGAGTATTGTGGTGTGAGTATTTCATTTCAGATTTATTTCATATTCAGGAGTTCTCAAAACATATATGTCTGGTGAATTTGATACGTTCGTAACACATCCTAGTACAGTTGTAAGTACGGCCATACATATACTATTACAAGAGAATGTAAAACGTTATGTTTTAACGCAAAAAATATGGTGAAACCTATCTATGATTAGTCTGAGTAATATTGAAGTAACTAAAGTAATGCCTCTTCTTTTCAGGCGGGCTTAACGGCCAATTTTGTAAACTAATATAAATTTAGCAGTTATAGATGGGAATCGTGCTGGGGACTTCCTTAACATGATCACCACACCAAATCCACCCAGATGAATCGTCTGAAACAATGACATGTAAGGAAATAGATAGGGTAATTATAAATGGAACTGGCTTTGTGGTGCAAATCCCGGGGAATGATAAACATATTTATAGTTGTTCTGCTTCCCGGCTATTTCTCATATTTTGTGTTCAATTTATTAATTCAGCGTTCCCACTTTTTTTTTGTTTTACTTTCTTTTACTCCTGGTAAGAGGAAGCACTGCGATTGTGCTAGGCTTTCGAAATTGAGTTTTAACCGGAAATACATGTGGATCCCCTGAAAATGAAAAAAAAATGTTTTAGCGAATGGTCTGTGTGTGTGTATGTATGTGGTTGCTTGGCATTCACTATCCAGAAGAAATCTATTACAATACGAGCGAAATGTTGGTTTATAAAAAACCAATGACGCAGTCTCCACCCGAATACCTGAATGCCTCGAGAAAAAAGAAAGGAATAAGTAAGGAAGCAACCACTCCTTGTATGGGAAAATCATCTTAAAACAAAAAAGGTTAGCCAAGTATTGAAATAATGTCCAAATAAATAACTCACCCGAATACACTCAAACAAATAAAGTGGATACATTCACAATATTTGTATATCATTATAGAATGATACTGTTTTGACGGAATGATGATGAGGAAAATCATCCTCGAAACGTTTCTATTTCAAAACTGCAGGGAATACAATACACTCTTGAGCAAGACAGAATAATAAATTCAAAGGAGATTATTATCGCCTACAATGATCCATAAATTCTTCGATATAAATGAGTTCGAATGTGCAGTAGTGCGTGTTTTTCATACACGAAGAGTTTTTCGATTTATGGTACGATTGGGTCTGCATTACTAGAAAATATAGATATTTTTCACGATAGCCCACTTCATTTTGTTGGTGCTTGATCAGTTTCCAGGACTTCGCCCCATCATGTCTCTGGATAAACAGGTTGAGAGAACATCGATTAGCTTATTTAAATCGCCATTACACGCTGTATGATATGATTGTGTGCTAATTTTTTTTTATGGACGGAAACCTGCTGATGTGATAACAATTTTAAGCAGACTATTATGGGGGGGGGGACTGATCGATTACGTATTATTTCAATGTAATTTGTTAAAAAAATAAAACCCAGTTTGATACTCTTATACAAAGCACAAATAGCAATTAATGTTTTCTATTAGAGTTAGGAAACCATTAGAGTTGGAACAAATAATTACGACATAACCTAAGTGAAATGATTACCTACCTGCACGTTACCATGACAACTATGCCATTTCTTGGAAATCTATCCAATAAAAATAATGCTCTAACCACCCTGAGGTTAGTAAAAGATCATCTGATGGTATTTTGGGACTGCTGTTAAAAAACAATCTATACCAATGAAGTACATAAAGTAATGAAAATATATAAGCCATTTTCTATTTCGTGCACTTACCTTAATCCAATATGGCAGATAAAACCCGGAACAGCATAGAATTGCGGCCACGAGCGATAATAAAGCCCAGAGTTGTCCCCAACCGCTTAAAGAGCTGCCCATTCTATCTGCAACAAAGAAAACAAACAACTGTTACTGATACATTGATCTTTGTTTTAAAGCTTCTATTTTATATAAAATAATAAGCGAATACTAATGTTTATACAATTAAGAGAGGGATTCATTTCAATTGTGTGAGATTTCCAAAATTATGTTTTTCACCACAAGTATATATTTTTTATGAGTCCGGCAATAAACATTCCATTTTTTTTATGAGCTGCAATTATACCAGCCTGACAACATCTTTACATCATTGACACTTCCGACATTCACAATAAACACATGACCTGCAGAGATGACAGAAGTGTGCAATTACTTTGTTCCGGGTCAAATTTTATAAATCGGAACAAACGTCATTGCGTTCTTAGGTCACTTCCCATTGGTAGGTACCTGCAGTACCAATATGCAATTGGTGGGGGGAGGGGGGTTAAAATATTATAAAATATATTTTTATAATTTTTTATTATACCCTTTTATAGGGAGAAATTTAGAGAACAGTTCGGTGAGAAAGAATTTAGAGTGCAGGGCTTGTGGTTCGGTACAAGAGGTCCTATACCACATATGACACCGGACTTGCTAAAAAGAATGAGAGTCGACCTTGTAACGGAGTAATCTTCGCGGCAAAGCCCCTGCTGTCTACCGTGAAGTGAAAGAAATAAAAATAATCAGTAACATAAAGTAGAGTGGGGAGAGAGACAGATTGCGGTCAGTAGGGAGTGAGTGCTAGTGTGCAAAAATGGCTAATTACCGGTAATAAGTAATAAGTGAAAACAAAAGGGAAAAAAACAGAGAGTGATGAAAGTGCATATATCGTTATTACATGTTCGTTAAAATTAAAATTATAATATAAAAATTAAGCCCTGTTCGGGTATTTCAATACTGTCACTTAAAGTATTTTAAGGAAATTACTGTAATGGAAACTGTTGAAATATAATATAAAAAAAATTAACTTTGAGCAATTACACTTTATAATTACAATTTTCGCTTTAGTGATTCCCTGACCCGTTATAAACAAATATAAGTGTTACAAAATTTTGGCGCCCAAACAGGGACGTGAAGGCACAGAAAATTGGTTATATTGAATAATTGCTCATTGAAAGGAAAATTTCAATATCACAGCCATGCTGAGAATGTTCAGAAAGAAAGTCTATAAGTCTGTCATTGTAAATGAATAAAACGAATGAATAAAACTTGATTTGTTTGGAGTAAATTTTGCATGTACTTGATAGATGATTAATTATTCAAATAAATATTAATAATTTTACCTCAGAAAGTATCTGTCTTAGAGGGAAAAATTGTCAAATATCGTTCCTTAGTAATTATCATTTAACATCTATCACAATCAATTTCAAAGAAAATGAAAATGAATATTGTACAATAATGTCTTCTACTCTTATAAATTTGAGTCAACAGAGAGATCGAATGTATTTCAATTAAAAATTTACTGTATTACTATTCAATAATTAGAATAGAATTTTAGAAATATTAAGAATAAATTTTAAAATAGTGTATTATCGTCTTTTGCGATACTTTACATATGTATTTTGAATAAGTACATTTCGAATATTTTACGTTTTATACTCATATATATATGTATGAGATATTTATTCAAGTATTTTATTTGTTTATCGTACAATATTTTGCTTAGTTTATTATTAGCCTAAATAACTTTTAACTCTCTTTGTTCCGATTGTTTAGAAACAATCACAACTCACTCTCGATTACAAAGTACGAACAAACAAGAAGCTATGCATTTACTTACTTTCAATCAAAATAATTTATTATAAAATCTTATACAAATAATTTTTTTTATCTTTTCTTATTATATTATTTTCTGGTTATTAATATGGTATAATTATAATTATTTCTTGTTTCTTCTACAAACTACTTCCGAAATTTCAATTCTATTTTCCTAATGTATCGAACTAATGTTTAATTAATATCCTAATTATTTTCACGTTTTGTTATAAATAGATGGTAGTATAACATTCTAATAGTAATGTTAAAATATTTATAGCTACAAAGAGTTAGTATATTTAGCGCTCACTTATTTCATTAAGAAGAATTTATTTCTTGGAATATTACACTAAATGCAATAATAATGGAAAAAATAAATAAATAAAAGAAAAGAAGCATATTATTTCGGATTCAACGTTAGACCAGTTTATTTATCTTTAAATATACAAATTTACGCAAAACAATGTAGCGGCAAGAGAGAAAACACACAAGCCCGACCGAGAGAAAACAAACTCTCTCTGGTACTCTCTCACTTAAGCAGGCTAGAGTGGGGAACCTGCATATAAGCGAGTAACAGATCGGGACATCTATCAATCTATATATCAGATTCAACCATATACATCGCATCGTGTCATATCTCTACTCCCACCATTTTATTCTAATAACATCATTACAAGTCCAGTGCAGTTTGTGTAGACTTATAGCCATATTATAACAGTGTCTTCATATCTCGTCTAATTAATCAATCCCAATTTCTCTCCTCATCAACTCCATTATAACAATCATAATTGTAAAGCCACAGCTACATTTTCTTCTTTTTTGCCAACTAAAAAGAAATGTATTTAGAAGTTGTCAATTACAGTATTAACAAATTGTTGAGATAAATGGTATCAATATAAAAATTGTTTCCACTATTGTATATTTCAATGTGTTGGAAATGTGTATAATTTATTGTCTTGGAAAGTAAGAGAAGCACTTTATAGTTTCATTATTGGAGAGGATTTTTTTTTTTTGATCTTTCTTCTTCAATGATGTTTATACTAGTGATAATTTTTTTTTTCTCGATTATAATTCTTAAAGCTTAACTTAGTAATTCAATTATTAAATACACAAATTTTCGCACTTGTAATAATCTTATATCGATTTCGTAAGTACTGAATAATTAATTTCATTGATTTTATTCCTTTCCTTGATAATTAGTAAGCATAAACCTATTTTCTATAAAACTGTATAATACTATTTTAGGTACGATTACCTCACATCCTTAATTTCCCATTTCTGTGTTCGTTCATATTAAAGTCGTCTTTCTCCTTGAGCAATCCTAATTTCTCTTCGTGATCATGCCTGGGGGTGAAGAAAAGCCACTCTCAAAATCTGAAGTGGCCGCTAAGAAGGAGGTATGGGAAGGGACAATGAATCTACTCCTTTCTGAACGAGTGGAGATTTTTGCGGTGGCGCAATCTCTATACGACCGTTTGGGGGTTGTTAAATCACACGTCTCACTACAGCGACTAGAGACACTGGAAACCCAGTTTGAGGAGGTGCAAAAGGAAATTAGAAAACTCAATATTACCGCCAGTGACCCCAAGCTCCGGGTGGATACAGTCCAAGTCCGAGTGGCTTTTGAAGATTTAATTGATCAGTGTAGGGCAAAATGTACTCCTCCCGAACCGACAGAAGTAAAAGTGCGTCCCGCGTTGACTCATTCTCATCCAGTGGGGAGCGATCTACCCCGGTTGGACCTACCCATTTTCTCGGGCAACCTGGAGGATTGGCTGGAATTTATAGGATTGTTTGACAGCCTCGTTCACCAGGAAACATCTCTTCCCGCTATTAAGAAATTTCATTATCTGAGATGATTATTACGGGGGGATGCATTGTCAGTGATCTCAGGCTATGCCTTGGACGAGGGCAACCATAATTTGGCATACGCCGCCTTGAGGAGGAGATACCAAAATAAAAGAAGATTGGCGGGGATGTATCTCCAGAAAGTTTTGGAATACCCTCTGGCCAGCAATAGTTCACGGGATAGCCTCCATCGGTTCCTAAGGACTCATGAAACGAGCTTCAATGCCCTCGAGGCTCTGAATATCACTGACGTGGCAGATTTCTTCAAAGTGCAGTTAGCACTAAGAAATCTCGATCCCGGTACGAGGAGAGCATTCGAAGACAAACAAAAAGATAATGATCTTCCCACTTTCGCTAGTCTCTTGGAGTTTGTAACTGCACGCGCCCGAGTGGCGGAGGTGTTGGCCCGGGAAGGGAGAACACCCACCAAAACGAAACCTCCCAAAATTTACGATGTCCCACACCCAACCTATTCCAAAGGTTCAGCTACCGAAGGAGTCTATGGCCTTACCGTATAGAACTGCCGGAAAAAGTCACCTCTTCCAAAAGGCAGGGGAAGGCGGCCGATAGGAAGAAACTTTCACCAAATTTCTCTTCGGTAATGTCGGGAGGGACAACAACGGATACCTCAACGCGGAAGCCCCAAGATGGAGCAGAGATTACCTCTACCGAAACCGTTATAAAATGTTGGAATTGTGGAGGTCCCCATCGTTACTCAGTTTGTCCGAAACCGCGGAAGATATTTTGTTACCGATATGGGAAACCAGGTGTGGCGATAGCAAACTGTTCTGAATGTTCTTCGGGAAACACGAAAGGAAATCGGACTTAAGGGTCCTACCGATTTCCGCAAACGACAAGGACCCTAAGGGTTGCCCCGAACAGCTTGCCGCCGGTCAAAATATCAAACCCGTATCGTACAATCTTTGGTACGTGAAGGTCCAATTCTAACTAGAATGCCTAGAACTCTATGACAGAGGGTCTGCGGTATCCTATATCGGAAGAGAACAGGCCAAACTCCTGCGGAAGTCAGGCGCAGAAGAAGTAGTCATGCCGGAGTTGGAGGGTCGGGGTTTCCCTGGCACATTAAACGTTTTACCGTCACTACCGTTCCCAGCGCTGCTAGGGTTAGATTTCATTACCGTCGCAGGAATCTGTACAGATTCTTCTTCTGACACTTGGTGGTTTACTGACAGCCCTCAGTCCCTTTATCGCTTTTATCGTTTCGTTGAGGGTGTCGGCAACAAGGTGTTGAGTTGTGGAATATGTGAAATGACCTCGAGTGAGCGGAAGCAGCTAGACCAAATAGTCCAGGAAGGCTTACGTGATCTCCAAACTTCGCCAGAGGTGACAAATTTGATTACCCACAGTATAGATGTCGGGACGGCTCAGCCGATAAAGCAGCGCCCGTACCACTATTCCCCAAAAGTGTTGGAGGCAATGCAGGCTGAACTCGACTCTATGTTGCTCCAGGGCCAAGTAGAACCATATCAGTCAGCTTGGTCATCGTCAGTGGTGATGGTGCGAAAGGGAGCTACATAACGCTTTTGCATGGATTTTCGAAAGGTTAATTCCTTGACCGTAAAAGATTCCTACCCGATGCCCAATATGACTACTTTGTTGGATGGGCTCAGGCAGGCACGTTATCTTTCCAAGATAGATCTTAAAAAAGCATTCCTCCAAGTTCCGTTGGCAGATGAAAATAGTGGAAAAATCACTGCTTTTACAGTTCCGAGAAGGGGACTGTTCCGTTTTACCGTAATGCCATTTGGTCTTACCAACTCTTCCGCTACGTTTCAACGGCTCGCAGACCGCATATTTAGTCCAGAATTATACCCTTACGTCGTTGTCTTCCTGGAGGATATCCTGGTATGCACCCCAGATGTCCAGGCGCACCTAAGATTGCTCAAAGAAGTTTTCCGTCGCCTAAAGGATTCGGGCCTTCAAATCAATTCCACAAAGTGCGAGTTTGGTTGCCAGGAAGTGCGCTACCTAGGTTATCGGGTTAACCATGAAGGGATGTCCGCTGATCCAAATCGCGTTAGCGCGGTAATTTCCATCCCATCGCCCTGCACATTTAGAGAACTCCGGAGGTTCTTGGGAATGGCTAGCTGGCATCGCCGATTTATTCGGGATTTTTTCACCATAGCAGCACCCTTAACCCTACTCCTAAAATCCCGTTCCAAGTGGTTTTGGGGTCTCGAGCAGGAGAAGGCCTTCCAGACCCTGAAAGAAGCTCTTACGCAGGCTCCAGTTCTCGCCAGACCCGATTTCAGTCGACCTTTTCGTCTTCAGACAGATGCCAGTGAGACTGGGTTGGGAGCGGTGCTCACCCAGCTTCAGGGAGAAGAAGAACGAGTCATCGCCTATTGCTCCAGAACTCTTAACAAAGCCGAATGTAATTATACCGTTACCGAAAAGGAGTGTCTGGCTTTGCTCTTTGGTATTGAAAGGAACCGGCATTACTTGGAGTGCTATCCTTTTACCGTAATTACGGATCATTCAAGTTTGAAGTGGCTTCTAAACCTCAAGGACCCTTCTGGTCGTTTAGCCCGTTGGGCTCTCCGACTTCAGCCTTACGAATTCACCCTCGAATACAGGAAAGGGAAGCTGAACACTGTAGCCGATGCTCTCTCTAGAGTTTCTCAAGTAGCAGCAATTACATTACTTAAGAACGAAGATATTTCCGAGGAGGGCGAGCAGCAGGATCCTTGGTATGAGAGGAAACTGCACAAAGTTCGCAAATTTCCCGAGTATCATCCCGGGTTGGACTGTTAAAGACGGACATTTATTATATCATAAGAAGAACATCCTCAAAGGAGAGCTTGAAGAACCCAGCGAGGAGTGGAAGGTTGTTGTCCCGCGTCACCTTCAAAATAAGATCTTGTACGAAAACACAATTTACCACAGGCAGGACACCTTGGAACCGACAAAACCTACGCCAGAGTGTGTCGACTGTATTATTGGCAAGGACTTTACCAGAGCGTGGCCAGCTATGTTCGTAGCTGCGAAATCTGTCAACGAGTCAAACCGCCAAATCCTCCACCTAGAGGTCTCATGCACCCACGCTATTTGAAGGAACCTTGGGAAGTAGTCTCTGTTGGCATTATGGGGCCATACCCACGGAGTTCACAAGGAAACGTCTACCTCCTCGTCTTCATGGATGTTTTCACCCGTTGGGTGGAATTGTGTCCTATTAAAAAGGCTACCTCATCCGTTATAGTTGTAAGGCTCAAAGACACCATTCTAAATCGTTTCGAAACCCCTCGCTACCTGATTACGGACAATGCGAAGAATTTTGTCAGTGCTCTTATCAATAAAGTAGCCAAGGAATGTGGGATTACGCTATTTACGACCCTATTGTATCATTCGCAGGCCAATTCTACGGAGAGAGCCAACCGTAAAATCCAGCAGCTGATTACATCTTACCTCAATAAAGGTCACCGGAAATGGGATCAACACCTGGCTGAGATCCAGTTTCTCTAAACACTTCAGTAAACTGCTCCACCAAGTTTTCTCCTGCATTTTTAAACTTTGGCCGGGAGCTGCGGCCTCAAGTGTCTCAGGGAGCGGAGAAGGTCGAATTGGATGCTTCCAGTCAGACAAAGGATACATGGGAGAAGAGGATATGTCATCTTAAAGAGTTGCATCACCTTGCAGAGCAGAACGCATTGGAGGCCAGCTTGCTGATTAGCAAACGTTACAATCGGCGGAGATGTGCTGATTACTCCAACCAGGGGGTCAAGGTTTTCTCAGAAGAACATACCATCTTGCTTCTGCTGCCGACCGAATAGCGGCTAAATTATTTCTAAAGTTCGAAGGTCCCTATGAGGTGATAACGGTAGCAGAGGAGGATCATGTCACCTAAAGGATAAAAATGGTAAATCCGTCGGTTTGGGGCATCCATCTAAGCTGAAGAAGTACCAAGAACCGAAACGTGGTACTCTCAGCCCACATAGTTGATGCCAGGAACTTCACCGCTGGGAGGGGGTGTGTAACGGAGTAATCTTCGCGGCAAAGCCCCTGCTGTCTACCGTGAAGTGAAAGAAATAAAAATAATCAGTAACATAAAGTAGAGTGGGGAGAGAGACAGATTGCGGACAGTAGGGAGTGAGTGCTAGTGTGCAAAAATGGCTAATTACCGGTAATAAGTAATAAGTGAAAACAAAAGGGAAAAAAAATAGAGAGTGATGAAAGTGCATATATCGTTATTACATGTTCGTTAAAATTAAAATTATAATATAAAAATTAAGCCCTGTTCGGGTATTTCAATACTGTCACTTAAAGTATTTTAAGGAAATTACTGTAATGGAAACTGTTGAAATATAATATAAAAAAAATTAACTTTGAGCAATTACTTTACTATAACTTTACAATTACTTTGCTACTTTATAATTACAATTTTCGCTTTAGTGATTCCCTGACCCGTTATAAACAAATATAAGTGTTACAACCTAAAAAGATGACACTTCTGGTGGAATCTATCATCATAGTTGATTCCCTAGGAATAATCAATTGTCATATATACGGAGACTAATATTTATAATTATTGACTACGCTTTAATCGGCCAGCTTAATGTATTCTTGTGATGTAACTTTTTTTTCTCTCTCTTTCTCTTTACGACTTATACTTATTTTGTTTTAAGTATATATAAATATTTATTATTTTTATGTTAGTTGACATTCATTGAATATAACTATTTTGTTAAATATATATATATATATATCTCCCTGCAGATTGATTAGTTTCTAGCATCTCAACATAGTTGAGCAGCCTCACTTTTGCTCGGTTAATAAAGAGAATCTGTCTGACTGATGCCCGAAAGCGTGAGACCTAAGCTAATGTGCCCCCCTCACCACAAGAAAAATAAATAAACTAGCTCACAGACAGCCTCCACCAGCAATGTACTGTGATCACAATATCTTGAGATATTGCGGTGAAAACCCAATTTCATCAATATGACGAGATCTTCATTCAACAGGACGCACAGCAGAAGACTTAAAAATAAAGTCATAGAAATTGATTTATACTAAACAATATAGTGAATTAATATATATAGAAGGGCTTCATCTGGGAAAACATTTTCATCCAAGGGATGGATACATAAAAAACTAAAGGTTGGATATAAAGTGTCGTCCTTCCAGGGTACGAAATATCAGTCATAATCACAAAATTTTGTATTGAATAATAACAATTTCTTTTAATTTTCATGGAGCATAACATTGTATTACTTACCCTATTCGAAATTTTTCATTGTGATCGGGAAATGTGGACATTATTGAGAGAAAACTGTTGCTGCAATAATATTTTGTTTTACAGAAGAAAAAAGAAATGAAAAAATTCCAATAAAAGGGCAGAATTGTTATTGAATTGGTAATAATCGCATTAAAAAGGAAAATTGTTTTTTCCAATGAAAATATTAACATAATCACCTATAAAGGGAATGAATGTTGAACATATTACTCTCCCCCTCCTAAAATTAATAATAATAATTGTCTTCATTTAAAAAATATTTACAAAATAAAACTAAAATCCTGGTTTTTTAACAAAAAAGACAATAAATATTACACAGTCAAAAGATCGTTCGAGGAGTTCAAAGTAAAATTTTCTACCATTGAACGCAGAAGTATAAACAGGAGAAATAATAAAAGATATTTTAAAAAAAATAATTAATGGTAAAATTAAAAACATCTTGAAATAATACAAACTTTTTCAACGTGAACGAAACTACACCCCGTAACTCTTTTTTTCCTAGTAAACCATATCTATTTAAAACCAGTTACAAAAAAATACCATTATGCTCGTGACAAACTTTCCTTATACAACCATGCCTCTTTACAATAACCTATAAGCCTCGACCAGTTATCTCCATTGACACAATTAATGAACTCATTACCTTCTAAAAATACTTGAACTTTGTACAAATAGGCTACAAAATGGTAAACATCCTCATTCTCACATATATAACATAGAGGACATGTGGAATTTACTTTTGTGAAAGGTTTACTATTCAAATTTAAAAATTCACCTCTTATTTTAAGATCCAAATTGCATCATTTAAAGGCATATCATTTATATAACTTTGATTGTAACTTGAATCTTTACACACTAAAAATCTTTTTGAATTTCTAGCAGGTGGAATAAACTCCTTATTTGTTTGATTTGAAATTTCATCTCTCAATTTTTTAAACTGATATTCTGAGATACGAGAATCCCCAAAATCCAAAACAAGATTAATGTTATATTTTACCAAAACTTCTGCCACATCTTTAAACCAATATGTTTTAGACTCAATTGTTTTAGGTGCCAATAATTTCGGAAGTCTATTTACTGGCAGATTTAAAGATTAATAATACAATCATGGTGCAATTTCTAAGTGTACTAATACAAGGGCCAAATTTTGGTTACAAGATGTAAGATATATGTCGGCGAATACTGGAGTAACTGCAATATTCTTTTAATAAAAAAATCTTTTCTACTTCTAGGTAAGCATTTCCACCCCATATCTGACCGCCATAGCATAAAATAGCTCTTGAAACAGAGTTGAATATATTCTGTTATGCTGTAAAATGTATATTTCTACTCAATATTACATTTTCCAAATTGAATTGGCCCCTATTTTTGCTCTAGATAGTTCTGCTGATAGGTGGTTTTTGAAAGAGAAAGTCGGGCTTAATAAGATGACCATATTTTTATAACTATTAACTACATAAATTTTCTCATTCCTGTACCTCATTTTTCATACTTGGCAGTTTACCCCGTTCCTAAATAACATAATTTGAGATTTTCCTAGGTTAGGTTTAAAATTCCATCTTTGACAATAGTTTTCCAGAGCATTAATGAACTTCTGTAATGATTATACATCAGATGATAATAACACAATATCATCATACGCCAATACTTTTATTTGATATTGCCTACAAATACTCCATCCGGGAGAGAGTTTTCTAAGTCATTAATAAATAACGCAAATGACAGAAGACTTAGCAAACAACCTTGTCTCAAGCCCATTTTATTTTCTAACATCTTTCTAATTCCTTCTTTGCACCACACACCACTAACCGACACCCGTGGATAATCCTATCTCATATAACTTATATATCAAGGAATAGCGGACAATAGGATCAAAAGCCGCTGTAAGATCCACACAAAAAAGCAAAAATTTTACTTCTCTCATATCTCGGTTTTATTTTAATTAAACTTATTAAATTAAATACATTATCCACTGCAGGATAATTTGGACGAAAACCGGCTTGTGATTCCTTTAATCCATTGTTCACAGACACCCATTTAGCTAATTTATTTAGGAGGATGGCGGTAAATATTTCTGCTTTAGTATAATTGTTCTCTAAATAATTATAATAACTATAATAAACTATAATAAAGAACTATAATATAATAAAATAACTATAATAAATAACTAAAATTGTTCACTAAATTTAGTCTTTCTTTTTTATGAAGAGGAAAACAATTACCTGTTTAAAATTTATAGAAACACCGATACTTTCATAGATATCGTTGTACATACCTGACAGTATATTTTGAAAAAGATTCGAACTATTTTTAAAAAGTTCATATGGCACCCGGTCTATTCCCGAGGTCTTATTATTTTTAACAAATGCTAAAACATCTTTCAGATCCTCAAAGGTAAAAGACCGATCTAAATCTTTATTTAAAATAAGTGGTTAGCATAAAGTGACGATCCGCAAGCAGAGGAGGATTAAATAGCTTTTTGAAATGGTCAACCCATTCTTCAACTGAAATGTTACCGGCAGATTTAAATGTATTGCTCCTAATAATCGTGACAGCATCCCAATTATCCCAATAATTAATTCTCTTTGAATCTTTAATAAACCGTAACTTCTTTATAGAATCTTCATAAAACTCTTTTTTATTTTGTTTTACATATATTTTTAAACTCTCTTTTCAAGAGAAAAGTGTAATTCCTTAAAGAAATTAATTATTTGATGAATTTTTAATTGTTTCAATTAAGTAATATAACTGTTCCAAGATATTCAATGACACAAAACTGTAATTTTCCAGCTTTTCATCTAAATTTTGGTAATATTTACTTTTATATTCATCTATCCACTTTAATGTTGGTAATTACATCTCTATTATAAAGTTTACATCTCAAAACCAAAGGGTGGTGGTCTGAAAATATTCGAATATCCACTTTAAGACTCGAAACAAAAGAAAGTAAGTTACATGAAACTACCCAAACATGTATTACAGAGCTACCCGCTCCTCCTACCAATGTATATTAGCCAGCATAGTCCGACAGCCAGCACTTTCTACCCGTCCATTCAAATGACTACATTGAAATTATCAAAAACTCAATTAATTATATACCATTAGTATTAATCACAGAGGCTTTAGAATTTCTTCTATTTAATATTATCTGGTATGTTGAAGTCCATTTTTTGAAAAATTCTGAAGATTTTCGAATCTCCCATTAAAATCTCCACAGAGAAGAAAATCTGCTGTTGGCTTTTCCAGTAGTAGAGTATACAATTTCGTAAAGTCATGATTCCAGTTATTGCAATTAAGGTCTACTGGTACTAAAAATGTACGAGAATAATTGTTATTATTAAATTTCACTTGTATAACTAGATAATAATAAATTGAATTTAAAATTTTTTTGCACATATTTACTTCCTCTAATGCCATACAAACAACCACCAGAAACTCTACCGAAAACAAACCTTCTCGCAGTTGGAACCCATTTTAAAACATATCCCGGAAATAGGTTTATAATATTAGAATAATCTTTGTCTTCAATAAAATTCTCAATGGAAGGTTTGAGATTACGGTACGGTGTAATTCTGATTTTACAGAATAGGTTTCTGAAAGTAAATTTCTGAATGGATTCCATTAAATTAATAAAGTAAATTTCTTATTTAATAAATTAAATAAATTTATATTTTAAAATTACATTTATTAAATTTATATTTAATTTTAATTTTATATTAAAATTATTTATAAAAAAATATTATAATAAACAAAAACTTTATATTAAATTAAGATTTTATATAATAATTAAAAATTTATATTTATATTATATTAAATTTATATTTTTTAAATCTAAATAAATTTAATCTGTTTAATAAATTAAGAAAAGTAAATTTCTGAATGGATGGATTCTGGCGGTGGAGGAGTCCTAAAGATTTTAAATTTATCTCTAACCAATATTTTTGGGACTGGATGTAGAGTTGTCATGTGGACTGAAACATAGTCGCATTCACCCCGGCTCCCCTGCTAACTATGTCCATGACAATTAAACGTTTACTTTTATAAATTCTTTGTCCCATCAAAATTCTTTTTGTGTTAACATTTCGTTCTAGTTTTATTCGTAGAAAGTAGTAGAAAAGCAATGCAAATCAACTGATGTAGTGGATTTTCTTTTACGTTTTTTCCATTTTTTGGTGGGGATAAGTTTTTTCTTCATATATATATATATATATATATATATATATAGTTCAACGTGGAGGAAGAGATTGGACCACAGTCATCCAACTCGGACTTCACCATTGCTCACCTCCTCAATCTATCTCTTTCTCTCTCTTCTCTTCACACTGGCCTTTCCATCCTCCTTCCATCTCCTTCCATCCTCCTTCTATCTCCTTTCTTTATTCATTCCTCTTCTTTCTTTCCCCAATTCTAACCAACACCAACCACCCTGTTTCCAACCTTTAAAAGGTTTCCAACCGATTCGACCGAACCGATTTCGATAAATCAGTGGTAATCAACCGCAAATTGTACCTTTACACCACTTTCTCGCCACCAATGGCCCATATTCACCCTCACGCTCGTATATATATATATACGCCATTACTCACTGCTATAAATTCAGTCTGAAAAACTCTAAACGGTTTCTCTCTTCATTGTGATCTCTCTTTCTCATTCTCTCTCTCTCTCTCTATTCACTCCTTCCCTCCTCCCTTTTTCAGTTAAGTCCCTGCTAGAAAACTTTGTGCAATTAGATTACAATCCGATACAAAAACAATTATCAAGCTAAATGTAATTATAAATCCATCCTATGATTTTGAAGCATAATTTCTCCATTATTCTTCTTCCATTGACGCTACTAAGATCATTTGAAGAAGTTTATCCTGCCCGCATGACTTGCTATCATCTCTATCTACATTTTGGTAATTTCTTTTTAACAATAAATCCCTAGGTTCAACTTTACATCCTGTTCTTATCCTCTTCTAAATCTTCTTTATCTCCTTAGTTCTTCCGAGTAAAGACAGGGGAATTCCCCTTTCATGTATTCACTTACTAACTCGACGATTAACTACAAATAATGTATAGTTTAACAGAAAGGAGCGTACTACATTTTATGCGAAGAAATCGCATAGGAAACACAAAGATCAGGAAGAAAGAAAGATACGTTTATTATTGTCCTGGGGCATTAGTCCCTTAAGGACAGAAAAAAGTATATTCATAAATTTAAATAAATCAAATAACTCGACTCCGAGTTGTTGCTAAAATATTTATAAAATATAAAAGAAAGAAAGAGAAGGAACTTAAAAACAAAAAATTAAAAGAAAAGTATTGAACACTATTTACTGTTGTTGTGGTCGTTGGTTCCGCAGAGCTGGAGATGACCACAAAATAAAGCAGGCAATCACGGAAAATGTCTCTGACACTATTTACTGTATCAGTTTTTATAAAAAAGATATACAAATAACAATATAGTAATATATAATAATAATAATAATAAGTAGAAGAAGAATAAGTAATATTAATAATAATAGTAAGTTACCGATTTACATAACTTTCAAATAGATGGTCACACAAGTAAGAGAACAAGTAGGAAGAACATTCTAATTACAATTAAAGAAACTAAGATAGAAATAAACATATCATATTACAAGGATGAATAACAGATGGTCGAAAAGAATCGTGTCCAGGATGCAAGGTAAGCAGGGCAGTTCACTCCCACTCAGAAACACTGACAGAAGAAATGAAGCAATCAGCTGGAGCAAATAGGTTACTAGATGTTCAGGAGAGATCGGAATAGAACTTAGAAGAGGTCTTTGTCCAGTAATGAACCTAGATTCACCAGGTGAAGTTGATTAATTGACTTATTTGATGATTATTTGGCTTTTTTACAAAAATTTTCTTATAATTTTTTTAACTTGTATTTGTGAGCTATAATTTATTTTCCTTTTCTAATGAAGTTCTTTGGCAAACTGTGGTGATAAAAACTCACTCTGTGTTAACATCGACAAAACGAAAATAGTCATATTTTTTGAATGAAGAGGCAAACCTTTATGCTATATGGAGCATACAATAGAAATTACTAAAACACAATATTTAGGCGTTTATTATTTTCTTTGGGGCTTTTTTCAGTCACAACTGATGAATTTATAATAGAAACGCAAGTAGCATCTTTTAAAGTACAAGAAGCTCTAGTGAAATCTAAATCCAATTCACTAAACACTAAATTAATGTACTGAAAGCCATGGTGAATTCTGTCCTTTTATATTCTGTTGAAATATGGGCTACTATGTATTGTTACAAATCAGAAAATGTCTCTTTGAGGTATTTTAAATCCATTTTTCAATGGTTCCTAATACACCCAACCATTTTATTTGTCTGGTAATTGGTCTGGATAGAATAGAAGCAGAAGTGGCTAAAAGAATGCTTGGCTGCTATCACAAAGTACAATTAATGGAAAAAACCCGCCTTCCAAAAATTTGCTTATCTGCCTTAAAAAACCTGGCCAGTTTACAGACAAAAGAAATAAAATATAATTCGTTTTTAAAACTGAAAAATAAATTAACTTATGTTTGAGTGGTTAATATCATTTGCGGTTATACTCTCCAAGGCTGCTGCACTAATTTAAACTATATTAAAAACATAAAACTTACAAAAACTTGTAATTATATAACGACATAAATTATGTACTTGAATCTCAATTAATCTCTGGGTTATAATTCCAATTTTAGATTAATTAGCAGCTTAATTGTGGCAGAATCATATCTACAATTTAGTTACTATTTTTAAACTTAGAATAGTCAGACAAATCAGAATTAATAAGTTTATAATAATCTATTATCCGGCCTAAATTTAAAGGTTACAATTCAGACTGTCCTACTTGCAATAATAAAACACAAGATAATTTGTACCACTTTTTATTGAAGTGCCCCAAATTTTATAGGTTTAAATATATAAATTATAATTGCAGGAGATCATGAGGAGCGGTCAATAAAAATACACTTTTTTCAAATTATCCAACGTTTCGATTAATGTATTGTCTTCTTCAGGGATCTGTACAACAACCAAAATAATAATAATCATAACGAATACTATTAAAAAAAATATTAAATATATTAAATACTATTAAGGAAAATATTAAATATTAAATATATTAAATACCATTAAGGAAAATATTAAATAACATCAGAAAACAAAACATTTTTTAGATTACTTACAAAAATAAAAAAAAGATTAACAGAGATTACACACAATTTTCATAATAAAAGCACACTAAACAAAACTTGAAAGAAAGAGTTCTATATATACTGAACTACACCATCCCAAATTTATTGATGCGTCCTTTACTAATATTCCTATTCAATTAATTATTGATATCATAAAAAGCAAATACCATCTACTTCTAGAAATTTCAAAAATTCCTCTCCAAACCTTGATTTCCACATTAACTCACTGTTGCAACTCCGGTTATTTTCAGTATAAACATCGGTTCTACAACAGGTCTTTGGCTCTGCAACGGATAGCAGTCTAGGATCAATTTTGGCTGACATCTTATGACTCAATTAATTGAGCATTCACTAGTAAAATTACCATTTAATACCCCTTTCTTCTTCAAATATGTTGATGATTGTCTAACAGCTGTTTTTAACACTAACATTTCCACAATCCTTAATATCTTCAATTCTTTCCATCGGAGACTTCAGTTTACATTTGAAACTGAAAATGATAATAAAATCAATTTTTTTAATATGACCATTATCCACACAAACGATGACTCTCTTGCAACTAATTGGTATACATTCGATCTGACCGCTTCCTACACTTTCATTCTTTTTTCTTTTACTTATGCCATTTTGACTTTGGCTATTCAGCCACTTTACAGTGGCGCGGCCCAATATAAAATTGGTAATTGTTAAAAGGGGCTATCCTCGTCGTTATGAGATCTAATGTCGTTTCATTCTCACCATCCATATCTTCAAAAAGATAAACTTCATCCATTCCTTTACAAGGCGTATGTTAACTCTTAGACATCCCAGTTTCCATGATCCAAAAGAAATTATTACTTACCACCATATTTAAAAATATAGCTATCCCACCCATATTATCAAAATATCCTTACAGAACTCACTAATCACTATATTTCCAACAACACCAGCATAACTAGACTATAGTCGCCTACACAATCCTCACATTCACTTAGCACATATATCTCCATTCCTGACATTAAAAATTTATCGGAAAAAATTGCAAAAATCTTTTGGACTAACAACATTTCTATGGCACACAAAAGTTCCAATACTAGTCAGAAAATGTTTACCAAACTTAAAGATACGACACCATTACTCAACATTCAGATTTAGTTTACAAAATTGGATGTAAACAATGCCCAGCCACATGCATTGGACAGACTTCACAGTATTTTAAAAAAACTCTATACCAACATGAATACGACTGCAAAATTAAAAAACCAACGACACGACTACTGCCCACACAAACAACATATTCATTTCAACCATAATTTTGATTATGACATCCCTACAATTCTGGCGACCAACACTAACAAAAAAAAAAGAAAGAAACATTTTAGAAATTTTAAATATTAAAAAACACAGAACTTCCATCAATTATAGAACGGACACAAACAACTTATCACTCATCTGCAGCAGTATCCAAAACCCCTTGGTTTTTCTTTCTAACCCCCACTCCTCAATAACCTGTACATCTATTACTTACCTTTTCATTTAGGATGCTGTAGTTCAGTAACTTTTCTTTCAAGTTTTGTTTAGTGTGTTTTTACTATGAAAATTATGTGTAATCTCTGTTAATCGTTTTTTATTTTTGTGAGTATTCGTATAAGCAGATTCTATGGAAGAAAAAGAGAGACTCCTATTTACCTACTGACAGACTGCGCTTCTACCATCTAGAGAAGATTGAGAAGTATTGTTGAAAATGTTGGATAACGTCAGGTATTTTATCCGTCGTAGCATGCACATTGATTGTGTGTCTTGTGTGTGAAACAACACACATAGTGGCATAACCTTATAACCTCCCCACATATATACAACCAAAAGTGTGAGTGTAACAAAAACATTACGTTGAAGTGAACCTCTACACGAACCTGGTGAATTTGCTCTGACGATTTGGCACAAAATCAACATGCTTGCTACGACTTGGATTGGATTTAGGAGTATAGTTATATACTGGATATCCTCTCTAGAAGTTCCCTATATAAAGAAAAGAATCTGAGTGGGGTGATTTAGATGGAATCTCTTCTCCTGGCAATAGTAATGAAGCCCAGTATAATTTTAAAGTAACCCCCCCGTAGGATGTATCGCATTCCACAAGAGGCATATGCATCGAGGAGAATCCAATACTGTTACATGGTAAGAGATGTTGGCGATGCTACAATCTAGAGAAGATCTAGAAGCGTGGGTATATAACGATATCCGGGAAGGAGAGATGTCCTCTCTAGAAGATGAAATTTCTGAAGGAAGGGGTGCTTTAATATTGACAATGCCCTGGCAAAAGTAGTGGGGCACAATAGTAGCGGGGCACAATAGTAGCGGGGCACAATGGTAGTGGGGCACAATAGTAGCGGGGCACAATGGTAGTGGAGCACAATGGTAGTGGGGCACAATAGTAGCGGGGCACAATAGTAGTGGGGCACAATGGTAGTGGGGCACAATAGTAGTGGAGCACAATAGTAGTGGGGCACAATAGTAGCGGGGCACAATAGTAGCGGGGCACAATGGTAGTGGGGCACAATAGTAGCGGGGCACAATGGTAGTGGAGCACAATGGTAGTGGGGCACAATAGTAGCGGGGCACAATAGTAGTGGGGCACAATAGAAGTGACAAGGTTGCAGTGCATTAAAACTTCAAACTGATATTGTTATTTTTAGGTGAACCTTTACGAAATTATAGAACCATAGATTGACGAATGAATAGGCGAAGAAAAAAATAGTCTCAAGATTCAATAAAAAAAACCATCCATCAACAACCGGGTACATGTCTAGTGTAATATATAAATTTGCTAGAAGGTTATTGATATTCAGGAAGGCAATGGGGGAAAGCATGGATGCAAGGTTATAATGGAACAAGGCAGCGATACGGCATTATTCACATTCTAAAATTTATATGATAACCTCTCGCACTGTTATATCACTTGTTTAATAACCTCGCTGATACAACAGTACCTACCAACACTTACATAAATTATGGCTAAAATTTCGCAGTTATGCCAAGACGGAGAGAAAGAGAGAGAGAGATTCGTATAATCAAATAATAGCTAAGGTGTAACGCTTGGGCTGTGTATCTTTGAGAAACTGCTGAACAAACAAACATACACAGTAGTCGTTCTATATCATAGTCATTATTCTATTTTATAAACCAGAACTCCGCACCCATCTTGCATTCCCATCAGTGTTCTATACTGTAGAGTAGGGGGGGGGGGGTTGTGAAATTGAATAGAATACAAGAGAAGGCTTATTTCTGCAAGACCCATATATCTACGTGTACTGCAACATGTAGCAAAAGACATAAGTTTTTCAAAACTTGAAGGCTCCTCTTTTGAAAGGCGGCTAATGATAGAAAAACTTGCAAGTTTTGCGAAGAAATTTGCTTAACGAAGTAAAACTGATAAGTAAACTGGAGAGACTCCAGCAAACATGGAGAAGAAAATATGAAATACCATTGTCTTAAGGCAAAACTGAGATTCGAACTGAGTTGGGTAATGGAATACATAGAAATTAAATTTTGTGTGAATGAATCTATTTCTCATTCAGTTTCCCTTCCATTCATTCTCTTAAACGTGAATGGTTGCACCATTGCGCAGGTATGAGATGTGCAGAGAGAGAGACTGTAAATGCTAAATTCCACAACCATAACTAAAAAAATCCATTGTGTCATCCTAGAGTTTCACTGTATGTACAATGCACTATAAGTGTGCGTGAGCGTATATCTCTGATGATGAGCTGTAGTTTGCCTACCCGCTAAACCGAGGAGTAGCGCACACATTAACTACTTCTGCAGGATCTGCGTGTGATGTGAGTGATGAGGTGTTGGGAGTACGGTGCGCGTAAGTGTGCTGCCACTGAAAAAAACTTAAAATCGACGGAGCCATTTCCGAGGATATCCTGATAAAATAGAACACTTACAGGAAAGTGATATTTCGGTTAACCGAATTCACTTCCCCTTATAAAGCAATATGAAGTTCGAACTTTCCTGATTTTCTGTTTTTGAGCTGCGCTGTTGAAAGTCACACGCATGCACACACACACACATCATACTACTCGCTAAAATTTAATTTCGAAATATTTATTATACAATTGTTCGAAATATTGAACCACTTAGGTCTATTGGATTCCCTTTCACATTTTATTTTTTTTTTTATAATGGTTAATGGCATCGACTGCTTTGGTCTTTAGCCATTTTTCTTTCCCTCAAAAATCTTATACCACTATATATACATGTACAAACACCAACAAATTCTAATTTTTATAAGTTCATGCATATCCAAATAACAAAAAGAATGAGTTCATTCTCAGGAAACAACTATCTGCTTATCTATACATAAACACTCTCACATTCACATAGGTGCCGGAGTTGCCAATCGCGTCTCAGACCCTCCCCTCCTACAATCAGTGGCTCCCAAATAAAAACAAAGTGCAGAAAAGGCTTCCTACACGACCAAAAGTTGCCACCCCTAGCCGATATTGACCCCTCCCCCACACTCATTCACACAAATCTTTCATTATTATAAAAATTAAAATCTAATACTATAACTTAACAACTACTGAGATTGTAGTATTCGATATTCCTACAATCCCGATCTATCTAACCTACATAAACACTCATACTCTTTCAACTAAATAAATTACTTTCATACCAATATAATCACTCTTATTTACATATTTATACACATATACTATATATATATATATATATATACACTCGTACAATGTAGATACAATTTGACGAATCTATTTACAACTTATAAAATTATTATATTTTCCTAAACACCCCAACGCCTTTAAAAAACAAATTACTCCTCTTATCTTATCACGTGCCTCAAGATTCTCATTAAGGTTATTTGACAAGCTATACAGTTGTCGCATATCATTCAATTCTCTGCAGACGCACAGTAAATGATGAACAGTAAGGCGTTCGCCACACCTTTCACACAACGGTGCTTCTCGTCCAGCCAAGAGGAATTGGTGAGTAACAAGAGTGTGACCGAATCTCAGACGATGAATTTTTATTCGCACGGTTCGCTTTAAAGATAGAGGAGGTTTCCATCTAACAGCAGACTTTTTAATTGAGGACAGCTTGTTTTCTATTTGTTGCCATTTTTTCTAAATGGTATCTGATAAGTATGTCATAAAGTCTGATAATTTGGCAATTTGTGCCTCTGGAATTTGCCTTTCAGTAGCTTGCCGTGCAGCCTTATCAGCCAACTCATTTCCTTCTGTTCCAATATGACTAGGGATCCACATAAAAATAATATTTTTCCCACTATCAATTAAAGAAGTCATGAGGGCCAAAATCCGTTGGTTAAAGGTATCAATTGAAAAATTATCTGTGAGACTTTGGAGTACACTCAGTGAATCTGAAGCAATCAAGAATTTTGAAATATTTGTAGACATTTTACAGTAGAGTAAAGCTTGCCAAATTGCATATTGTTCAGCTGTGTAAACCGAAGTGTAGTTTGGGAGAGACCAAGAATGTGAAATATTGTCAACAACAAAAGCGCTGCCAACAGAGGTATCTGTTTTTGAACCATTTGTATATATTACAGTGAAATCCATGTATTTCTCTAGGACGGCTTGAAATGTTTTGCGGTATATTATGGCAGCTGTATCATTTTTGCATAAGTTTGTGAGCTCATCTAACACGTGTATAAAAGGTACCTGCCAGGGGGGAACCTCGGTGGAGCCAAGAGGCAGCATCCTTGGTAGACGCAAATCAAGATCTTGTAATAATTCAAATGCTCGCACCCCATCCGGTCTTGTAATAGTAGGTTCGCCTCATACCCTCGTCTTTTACTAAAGAGAATCTCATAGTTTTGATGGTTATGATTAGCCCTAATTATAGAGACATAAGTGCCAGCAATTTCTGTCAAGAAATTCTGTGGATCAAGAATTTTTAAAACTGATTTACGTGCTGACGAATATGCTACACAACCATAATCTAAACGAGAAAGCACTAAAGACCCATAAATACTGAGTAAGGAGTCTGGGTCGGCACCCCATTCACAATTTCCTAGACATTTAATAATATTTAATATTTTTTTACATCTCATTGACAAATCTTCAATATATAATCGCCAATCAGACCTAAAAATTTAACCGATTCTTTATGGCGATAGCCATATTTTTTATTTTTAATCGCGGGTCATAATATGGTTTTCTCAGTCTGCAAAAGCGAATGCATTGAGTTTTTTCGACGGAAAATTTAAACCCCACCTCTTCTGCGTTTCGAACAATTTGATCTATTGACTTTTGCAATATTTTGTTAATTTTTCCCATTTTAGGAGCTGAACAAAAAATATTAAGATCATCTACAAGCATTTATTAACTGAGGGTTCAATATTGGAAGCAATATCATTAACAGCTATAGCAAAAAGGGTCATACTTATTGTAGATCCTTGACGGACACCATTTTCTAAATTTCTAACTGAAGATAGAGTGTTGCCCACTCTCTCACGGAAGCTGCGGTTACTAAGGAACGAGGAAATAAATAGTGGTAAGTTCCCATATATACAATTTATGTAAGATCCCATATCGCCAAGTCATATCGTATGCCTTTTCCAAATCGAAAAAACTGCAACGGTATGTTCCCTATTTTTGAAAGAGTCTTGTATGCATTCTCAAGGTATACCATGGCTTATATGGCATTCTCAAGGTCTTGTATGGCATTCTCAAGATAGAGTGGACCTGGTTTACGGAAGCCTGCCTGATGTTTAACCAGTAGACAGTTTTTTTCAAGAAACCACACTAGTCAGTTATTAACCATTCGTTCTAGACTCTTTCCCAGGCAACAGGTGAGACTTATGGGGCGATAACTGGAGGGGAGTAGAGGGTCTTATCTGGTTTTAATAGAGGAACAATGGTCGCTTCCTTCCATGCTTGGGGTAATAATGGTTTTCCCAAATCTTATTGTAAAGAAGTAGCATTATTAGTTTAATACTGTTGGGTAGATTGGAGAGCAGCTCATAATGTATGGTGTCCGGACTCGGTGCTGAACTTCTTTTGAAAGTAAGAGCTTCTTTAAGTTCAGACATCGTAAAAGGTATATTATAAACATGTTCATCATTGATACTAAAATCTAATGGAACCTCACGATTATTTTTGGAAGCTAGGAACAGCTGGTCATAATTATTTGAGCTACTCGCTTTTTCAAAAGAATTTGCTAAAATTTCTGCTACAACACTCGGGGTATTTAGTATATCTCCATTATTCAAACGAATATTCGTAAGCGAATGGAGGATTTTAGAACCAGCTATGGTCTTTACTTTATTCCACACTTCTGACAAGGGGGTGTCTGATTCGATTGAGGAAACATAGGAGTTCCATGTAGATCTTTTGCTTTCTACAACAGCCAGACGGGCTTTGGCTCGGGCTTTTTTGAATTTTATAAAATTTTCAACCGTAGGGTTCCTACGAAATTTATTTTATGCTTTTTTTTTTTAAACTGACTAATTTAGCTACCTCGGATTCCACCATGGAACGAATCGTTTTCTAGGAACTCCGCTACTCTTAGAAATAGCTGTTTCTGTCGCAGAAATTACTGTTTGCGTTAATGATCTACTAAGTGTGAGAGATCAGTTTCCTGAGGCGGTACAACAATACTTTTTTGAAATAGTGACCACTGAGCTTTCTGTAAAAGCCATTTTTGTGGGACGGATGGTACTGTTTTCATTCAGTCGCTGCTTATCACGATTGGGAAGTGATCACTATTATAAAGATCATCCAGAACATCCCATGATAAGTGCATGGAGAGTCTGGGGTGATGATAATGACAGATCAATAACAGAAAAACTGCCCGATCCAGCATTGAAGTGCGTAGTTGTTCTATTATGCGGCCTCTGGTGTCATTTGAAACAGAACCCTAAAGAACATTATGTGCACTGAAGTCTTCGACTAGTAAAAATGGGGTGGGTAGTTGAGAAATTATCTGTTCGAGGTCTTGTAATCGCCAGTCGGCGTTAGGAAGATATATATTGCAAATGACCACTGAAAAGGGGAACGCTATTTGGATCGCAACAGCTTGAAGTGGAGTATTCAGTCCAATTGAGGTGAAACGTACATCTTCTCTAATTAGAACTGCTACACCTCCTTTTCCTCGAGTGATGGCAAGTTCATCTTTTCTTATATACCGCCTAAGTGAATAAGGCTGACCAGACTTAAGTTGGGTATCTTGTAAGTATACACATACTGGGTCATATTTTGTTATGAGTAACTTTAGATCGCAGTGATGAGTTTTATTGCCATTACAATTCCACTGTATAAAGTTCTCCATATTTTTTTCTAGTAGTAATAGGTGTATGCAGATATTCTAAATATTAAAAGTCTAACAAAATAGTAATAAATGAAATATTTTACAATAGTTGTTAAATAGTTAACAATACGCAAGAAGTAAATGAATAATAATTCAATAGTAAATAACTGACGGTGTATGTTATAGAAATAATAGGAAATTATGTTTTATTTCGAGGGTTTCCCTTAGGCCATCCTTTTTTCTTTTTTCCCCTGCTAAGAGGGGGTTTTCCTGGACTGTCTAATACTAACGATCCATCTGTAGAGGGTTCTTCCTCTACTTCTTTTATTTCTGTATGTTTGCGCTTTTCAGAGCCCACTTCTGAACGCGCGGGACTTTGACTAGTCACCGAACCAGTACGTGGTCTGACTGCTGTTGGTAGCATGCCAATTCTTTGAATCGGAGGGCGAAAATACATCTCTGGAAACAAATACCGTTTTCAAAATGGAAACCAACTGAGGGACTAATTCTTTAATTAGTGACTGGATATCTAATTTTGTGGGTATGCTCGATGTGGCTTTGGCATAAGAAATGCCCTGTGGAGTGGGAACCCTTTTAGCTTCGAGATAAGATAAGTTTTGTTTAACCTTAACTTCCTGAATTACCATTGTAAATTGGGCAATTACGTGAATGAGCAGTGTGATTACCTTCACAGTTTAAACAAACAATAGGTTCTTCGCATAGGCTGCCCTCATGAAGTTTTTTACCACATACACAGACTTGTTCGTGATCGCACCTCAGGGAAGTATGACCATATTGTTGGCAACGAAAGCAACGAAGTGGAGCGGGAACATTATTGCCTAACCGGAAGTGAGTAAAAAGCAGCTTAGATTCTCTCCGAAATTTTGGGTTTGTTGAAGGTCAGAATGTGGCTAGCACTATCCTTCAATTCACCGTTTACCCTGGATTTAATTCGCTTAACTTCAATAACACCTTGTTGCTTCAGTTCAAGCGCTATATCTTCTACGGTGCAGTTTAGAAGATCTCTACAGAAAATTACAGAAAATAACTCCTTTGGAGGTATTGAGTGTCTGATGTGCAGTCACTGTATCTCCCATTTTTTTAATATTAAGTAACATGTTAGACTGCGCTGCAGAAACAGTTTCAATAAGCAACAAGCCGTCTTTTATCTTTTTTATAACTTTTAAATCTCCTACCCAACCGAAAAGTAATTTATTAATAATGAAAGGACTATCCTTGGAGAAATCACCATTCTCTTTATGATCAGAAACCAGGAGATACCACCTTTTCCTGATTCGCATTAGCTGGGCATTTTGGTGGACCCATCACCATATCCACTTTAAGAAGGTGGACTCCTCCAAAATATTTGGATTAGAAGAAACATTCATTCAGATCCCACGACTATCCAAGGAATAAAGCAGTCACCGACAGCAGAGCCTGGTTACCGCGGGAAGGCTACATTCCAACCGGAGGTCGCCTCCGGAGGGCACCGTTTGAGACGGCCAGGATCCCTGTCGCCAACCAACCCATCAGCACGGTAGCTAACACCTTAGCTTAGGGCCCTAAATATGTATCCTACGTTCGGCGTGTGTGTATTTGTGTGTGTGTGTCTATAAGTGTGTGTGTTTTGTAGTGTTATATGTTATGTTCTATTTATAGTATACTCCCCCTGTCAGGCTGGGCTAGTAGGGAGAGCCGACCTCCCTAAGAAGTGCTAATCACTTCCCCCATATCCTGTTAGTCGCCTCTTACGACATCCCGAATTAGGAGCAGCCTATTCTGTCCCCGGTCCTGCAGGGGCACACATTTTATTAACGACTCCCTTTCACAGATTCCTAATCATAAACAATAGAAAGTTTTTCTTCAAATTAAACTATTCTAAATAATTTATACTTTTTCTCTGGATAGTTTTCCATATAAACTAAATGAAAATTCAACTGACTTAATAGACATAATTTATTGTTTTTTGAGATTTACATATCTCCCAACAAGGAGTTGGTGATGAGTACAAACAATAATTAAACAAAATCAAAATAAAGAACTACTGGGCAAGAAAGTAAATACAACAACAAAAACAAATACAAATGCATATTATTGAACATAAATTTAAGTTACCAATAAATAAACCAAAGTCACAATACTTCTTGGATAGTTAAGGTAGATTAAAGTACAGTTTTGTTTAAAATAGTAAACTAAATTCATAACTCTATTCGTTTAATATGAATGATCTAAGCTTTAAAGCGGATATTGAATAATAATATAAATTATTCAAATGCTCCAAATTAGAAATACATCAAATATTTTCCATATTTACCTGTTCTGACCGTATTCTATTAATATAATTATTTAAATACTTTATATGGTAAAAATTGTATATTGGGCAATGTAATAAAAAATGAATTAAATTTTCCGGTTTTTGCAATTTACAAATTATACAATTTTCCGTAGTTCCAAACTTGTATATATTTCCTTTAAAATATAATCTAAAGAAATTTTCACCTAAAATTCTTAATTGACTTAACAGTCTTCGTTTATGCAAGTTACATGGAATTTGTAAATAGCTTTCACTTAGGCCTAGCATACTTATGTACCTGTAACTCCTATTATATTTAGAATTAAAAACTGATTCCACATCCAGACTGATATGATGATTTACATATTTCTCAAGGATATTAGGTAGTCCTTTTCTCATGATGTCGCTATTTTCACAATTAAGAATATAAGACATCCCTACAATTCACATTTCTCTTTTAACTGGCTATACCAATTATAATGTATTTTATTATTCGACCATCTATCTAATACTTCCAATCTTTTAATGCATAATTTGGCAACCTATAAGACGGCATTTCAATTATTTTACACAACCAATTATCATACGCTTAGTTACTTTTATTTCTATATTGTTATGTCCGGTTTCCAATCGCACGAAGTGATTGGGTGTATTTCTGGGCCAGTGATATAGGGATTTATAAAATCTTAAGGGTACTACCTCAAGCTTGCGGCAGTATAGAGGTCCCCAAACTTTAGCGGAATACAACACAGTGGATCCAACCACCGAGCTACACAACGCCACCTCTGTAGCCCAGTTATTACTGCGCGCTTTATTTAAAATACTGCGGGCATTAGCTGCAGCAAGCATTCCTTTTTTAATAAAAGATACCGCATTTTGCAAAAATCTACCTGACGAATTAAACATAACACCAAGACAACAGTAACTGTTAACTACTTTTACTTCTTTATTATTATAAATCAACGGTTTGAAACATTTAGTTTTACCTCGTTTGAATATAAGAACATTAGTTTTATCCCAGTTTACTTCAAGTTTATGGTTGTTACAATACAGCTCCAATAAATTTAAGTTCTCCTGTGCCTCTACTATTGAGTTAGACAAAATGACCAAATCGTCGGGGAATAAAAGCGCGTTCAAATCAGTGGGCTCATTAATATGTATACCGCTAATGGTATCCAACCCAAGGCAGTTTATCAAATCATGGACGAATAACGAGAACAGTAGCGGCGAAATAACATCGCCTTGAAGTATACCCCTGGTTAGTTCTATCTGTTGGTTATCCAATATAATTTTAGATTTACTATATATGTTTTTAACTATATTTATTATCTTTATACTTACACCAATCTGTACGAATTTTTGAAATAGTAAAGTATGGCCAACGGTATCAAAAGCCCGTTTGAAGTCCACGAAAATAGCTACCAGTGTTCTTTTTTCGAGTCTGAGATTTATATTTATTGCCGAGCTGAGTACAAATATATTATCGATACACCCTTTGTTACTTCTAAATCCATTCTGTTCTTCTGGAAGAACAATATTCTTTTCCGTCCAATTCATCAACCTCCCAGCAAGTATACTTGTGAATAGTTTCGAAATGGTGTCTATTAAGGCAATCCCACGATAATTGGCTGGGTCATCTTTGTCACCTTCCTTGTATATAAAATGCATCGTAATTTCGGCCCATTTGCTATCGGTCTAGCACTTAGAGAGGACATGATTGACTATATCTACCGCCGTAATTTGGGGAAAAAGATTCCTCCTTCAATTATAATCAAATTTGCACATATCCTTAAAAACTAAATTTATTATATGCGCAAAAAAGAATAAAGATAAACTATATCCTGAAGATCCGAGTAGAAGTATTTATGTAAATGAATTACTTTCTCCATTTAATTATAAATTATTTATCAAGGCCAGAAATTATAAGAAACAGGGTCTTTTAGAGTCAACTTGGCATAGGAATGGTGTCATTTTCGTTAAAAAGAAGGAAGATGATCGTCCTAAAGCCATTCGGTGTGAAGATGATTTGCAGGCTTTGAATCCTGTTATACCTGCGTTATTTACTTCGGATGATGAAGATCAGGATCCTCCATTTGAATCTGATGCGTCTACATCGTCTGCTGGCACCAAAAGGAGGAGAGGAGAACAAAAATTGGGGCGATCTTCATCTATTAAAAATTTTTTATCCCGGAAGTACAAATAAGTTCATGTATTACTTCTTCTATACATGGGTGTTTGTTTAAGTCTTCTTCATTTAATGTTAAACTGAATACGCTAATGGAACCGCCAGCTTCTAAACAACATAATTTTCACTCATCTCTCAATCAAAAATTCCCTCAAATTTTGTTTTGGAACGCCCAAGGTTATAATAATCTATGTCAGAATATTCGCAACTTTGAAAACTGTGATATAATCTGCTGTTCTGAAACATGGCATCTTAATGAAATAAAAAAATCTCCGTTCAAAGGTTTTGAATTGGCAGCATCATCTGTGGCTTTTAGAGAGAAATCCAGAGGAAGAGGAAGTGGTGGTCTACTGATCTTCGTCAAAACTGATATGTTTGAAGTTCGTGCTATTGAGTTGTGTCACTGGTGGTTAATTTTAGAGCTTAAAAGTGAGTTTGTTTCTTTTATATTAATTTTTGTTTATTTCAAACCTTCATTAGACATCTCTGTTCTTTTAGATTTATTAGATATATCAGTCAAGAATTTATTATATAATAATAGAAAACTATATATATTGGGGGGTGACTTTAACTCAAGGGTTGGTATTATGGAAAATTTTGATGAAATTTGCGACTATTCTAATCTTAATGAAGTACACGCTAGTTTAGACGAATATTGTAATCAGAGAGGTCGTCTGCTAACCCAATTTATGCTTGACAATTCATTTATTCTTATCAATGGTAGGTCTTATAGCGATTATCCGGCGCAATTTACTTTTGCTTCTCATTTAGGCAAAAGCGTTAACGATTTAATTTGGTGTAATATCGCTAACATGGATGATATATACGATTTAAAAATCCTTAACAATATCTCACTGTCTGATCACTTCCCTGTTTTATTGCAACTTAATTTTAATTATCAACATTCTACTTGTAACTTCTCTGATTCTGTTGTTAACAAGGTGGATTTATTTAAATGGGATAGCAACAAATCTGACCTCTATAGAGAATTTATGATGTTCTCTGAAAACGATTCTATTGTTTGTAAATCATCCGATATTATGTATGAAAATTTTCTAAACACTCTAACATATGCCGCAACCTGTCTCGGGTTAAAACATGTAAAAACTATATATAATAAGCCAAATTATTCTTTTAATAACCCATGGTATGATTTAGAACTTAAATCTTTAAAAAAATTAGTTAAACAGCAGTTATCTGTCTGTAGAAAAAGCGGCTTTTTGGACTTAGACTACAATATGTATGTATTGTTAAAAAATAATTATAGAAAGTTAATTAAGGAAAAAAAGAATAACTATGACAAGCTAATATTAGATGATTTTTCAAATATTAAAGATCCTAAGTCTTTTTGGTCAGTAGTTACAAAATTTAAAACAAAAAGATATCATTTTAATCAAGTTTCTCTCGAAGATTGGGAAAAATACTACTCTGATATTTATCAACCATGCCCTAGAATTGATGGTTATTATTTCGGCGTTTCCTTACCTATTCTCGATGAGGCAATTGATTTTAATGAAATCATCCTAAGTTTATCAAAGTGTAAATTAGACTCTGCTCCTGGTCAGGATGGTTTTCATCTGAGTTTCTGAAATTTCTTCCGCAAAACTGGTTACTTTACTTGCAGGTTCTATTTAATAATATTTTAGCAACTGAATGTACTCCTAAACTTTGGTCGAAAATTTCTCTTTGCATGCTGCACAAAAAGGGCGACAGACATGATCCTGTTAATTATAGAGGGATAGCTCTGGCTAATTGTACTTTAAAAGTATTCACTCAAATCTTGTTAAATCGTTTGATCATTTGGGAATCGGAACTTAAAACTTTGCCGGAATCTCAATCAGGGTTTCGGAGTGGTCGTGGCTGCCTTGATAATATTTTTACTCTGTCTTCTGTAATACATTTACACTTACGTTTGCCGAAAAGGGTTGTTTATGCTTGCTTTGTGGATTTTAAACGGGCATTTGATTCTGTTAAACATCACCTTCTTTGGACTAAACTGTTTTTATTGGGATTGAGCCCTAAAATTATCAGAATTTTAAAACATTTGTACGATAATGCTATTCTAAATGTAAGAGTAGGATCTAATTTATCCTCTGATATTTTAATGACAGAAGGGGTTTTACAGGGGGAAATTCTCTCCCCTTTCCTGTTCATCTTGTTTATATCAGATTTAGAAAATTTTTTTATGGAAAGGGAAGGTATTTCTGGTCTGAATATAGATGGCATTAATGAATTATTGGTTCTCTTATATGCAGACGATCTGATTATTTTGTCTGACGCTTATGTTGATATGAAAAGGAAGTTAAAGGCACTGGAGGAATATTGTCATCTTAATTCCCTAAAAGTAAACCCCGTTAAAACTAAAGTTATTAAATTTCATAGAGGACGTACAACTCTTTTGGAAAAATTTGTCTATGAAAATAATGAAATCGAGGTAACAAACAAATATGTGTATTTAGGCGTACAGTTTTCCTCTTCCTCTATGTTCCTCTCAGCTACTGAACATTCAATTTCGAGATTTAACATTGCTGCTGGCACCGTAAATAATGTTTTGGCGAAGGTCAAGAGTAATTCATGGCCCAGTAATGTAGCACTATTTAATTCAATTGCCCGTTTCACATTGCTCTTTTCGGTACAAATTTGGGGATTAAGGTATTTAGATCGTCTAGAATATGCCCAAACAAATTTCTACAAACGTCTCTTTCATTTATTAAAATCCACTCCATACTATATAATATTATTAGAAACTGGTATACCACATATGGCCTCCACTGTTTTTAAGCTTGCTATAAAGAGGTTGTGTAAAATGCTCGAAATGGACCGTTCCAGATTACCACGTATATGTTATGATAGGCTATTACTTCTCGATTCTTCACCATCTAATAATATTAAGTTTAACTGGGTAACTCAAATAAAGGAATTTTTTATAAGTGTTGGTTACAATAATCTATGGGAAAGGCAGGATCCTTGTGTAATTCGAAAAAATTTGAATATAATTTTGTCCACTTACGAAGCAAATTTAAACAATTCTGATGTAGCCAGGCTGTACTCCTCTAATTACAGTATTTATTATAAAAATAGTCCCTTAAATACTTCGGCTGTTCAAAATTATTTACTATTTTCTCTACCATTCCATGTCAGTAGCATAATATTTCAACTCAGAACTTGCAGTAATTTTTCTATAAAAATAGTATATAAAGCAATAGCTTATTTAATAAAACCTAACCAGCTTTGCACTCTTTGTAATCTTTATGAAAATGAAGACTTATTTCATTTATTTATAACTTGTCCGAGTTATGACTGTTTAAGAGTAAAATATTTACCTCAGTTATCTACTCTATCTACTATTAGCAAAGAAGAACAATTATTTAATTTACTGTCAGTTCAGTCGAAATTTGATTGTTTTAAGATATATAAATTTATTACAAATGTATTAATGTTGCGTTCATCTATAATTAATGAATAACATAAACTGTTAAGTAAGGTAAATGCCGCTTATAAACTAAACCTTAATGCTGTTACTATAAGCTATTTAAAAATGAAAGACTAACTGTTTTGCAATAGTTGTCAAGATGGACTAAATTTTTGCCGTTGCTTTATTTTTTATTTTATTTTATTTTTTTATTATATTAAACATGTATTTACTTTTATTTTTTAAACTTTGTAAGCAACTCCCTACAATAAGCTTGTAATGCTTCAATGTAGTAAATAAATAATAATAATAAATAATAATTTCGGCCCATTTCTCAGGTACTTCTCCGTAATCGAACACTGTATTGAATAAATTAAGTAGATAATGTTCCCAATTAGCAGGTAAAATTTTATATAGTTCATAGAGAACGGCGTCGGTTCCCGGTGCTTTCCCTTTGTTGCATTTGAATAGAACAGACTGCAATTCCTCTAACGAAATATTCATATCAAGTTCCGGTACAGAATATAGCCCAATGTAGACGTTTTTCAAATTTTCTCTAGGAGGGTATAAAGTTCTATAAAAAGTAATTATCCTTTCAAATGGAGCCGTTTCTCTTTTTACTTTTACTTTTTTAACTCTATTTATTGCCTCCCAAAGAGCTTTACAATTTTTAACGTTTGCCAGTTGTTCTAAGTACTGTTTATAAAACATTTTTTTTTGTATTTCTCACACATTTTTTTATAAGTTTTTTTTACATCGTAATATTCTTTTAATAGGGGTAAAATTATTATTTTTACAATTTTTAAAACTAATTTTAATTTTTTTTTTTGCCTTTATATATTCTAAATTAAACCACGGATTTTTTGTTTGATATATATTAAAATTATCTCCCCGATTAAAAGAAATGATGTTAACTATTTGAAATTGATTTGCGGTTTCCTCAATTGCTTCAATAATATAATAATAATAATAATAATAATAATAAGTAAGTTTATTTCACATAATACCATAAAAAGAAAGAAATACATTCATTAATACATTTGAAAACTTAATACGGCAAGGATAACCGTCTGCCGGGGTTTGGTTAGATACAATTATGGCAGTACCTTTTATAATATATATAATATAAATTCAACAAAATATTACCATTAATTTCAAAATTTATTTACCACAAATTTAATAATAATAATAGTGAATATTAACTGAAAGTTAAAAAGAAAAATAAATACAAGAAAAGAAAAAAGATACGAAAATTTGAGAGAAAGAGAGATAAAAAAGAGATAAATAAATTACAATCTTGTAATAAGTGAAAAAAAAAGAAATAAAATACAAATCAAAAGACATCCAAAACTGCCAATAGATAAAACAATTTATTATTGAACAATATTTATATTGTATTCGCTGAAGAATTACTGAATACTAAATCTAGGGCTAGTGCGTTTATAATTAACAAATAATATATAAGAGAAATTTAAAAATTAAATTCATTTTTTATTATTTTTCTGTACTGCCATGCTGCAACCACGTATCTAATTAGGTGAGACCAATCAGGACCGTTCAGCAAATTGAGGAAGAAACCGAACGAAAGAAATCTTTCCCCAAACACAGATAGGCGGTAGGGAGCAAGAATAGGGCACTCTGCGACAAAGTGAAACGTGTCCTCCTTTACCCTATAGTTACAAAGAGAACATTCCTCCTCACTGTCAAGGTTGTAAAGTTTATGGTTGAGGTTCAGCAATTCTCCTCTTAGCTTTAATATCCACCTTATCTCAGTAATACCGTTCTCCATCCCGCCACTACCAGTCAAATCTGCGCACCTAACCTCGTGGTCAAGCAACTTATAGATCGTATATCTATGTGAAGCCTGCGCCCTTTCAAGTTGGTTCAGCAAAAAACTCTTCTTCAACCAAGCAATAATAGACTGAAAGCGTGAAGGGAGGCCCTCTCGCTCCAGAACGTCCAACCTCAGATTAACCTGAGCCCGCTCGGCGAAAACGTTCCAACTTTTAGCCCATGATATACCCACTCTTACGATCTCCTCAGCAACTATCCTAGGAAACCTTGATTGATCCATATTTAACACCTTTACTAGATACCGACTATTTAATGCCAAGGTATAAAAGAATATAGGCTCAAGGCCAGTTTCTAAGTGAAGTATGTATGATGGAGTGAAATATGGCAAAGCAAATATTTTTCTTATGAAAAACCACAGGACTCTCTCCACCTCACGGTGCGTAACAAAGAATAGAACGCGACACCGCATTAAATACTTGGAGTTTCGCTTTCAGAGGTATTTGAGGCTGCATTATCGCTCCTCTCCAAATAACATTTAACGCAAGTTTAGCTGACGAGGATTTATCGTGTAAATGAGGTTTTAAATTCAATTGAGAGGTCAACAACACACCCAAATAGACAAAACGATTTACTACCTCTATCTTCTGGGTCTTGTACGTCCAGCGCTCTCTAGTTCCAAGTCTACCTCCATTGCGAAACACAACCACTTTGGACTTATCAATGTTCACTTGAAGGTTCCACCTTTCGCAATACCGCTCCAGCTTCAGTATGTTTCTTTGTAGGGCTCGCGGACTATCGGCAATCATTACTATATCATCCGCATATAGTATAATTTTAATTACCTGACTTCCTAAATGCACTCCTGATTCAAATTCATCCTCCAAGTCATTTATAAATAATGCGAATAGGAGTGGGTTAAGTAGACAGCCTTGTCGTACTCCAGTGTTCACACTAAAAGTCTCTGTTCTACCTTGCGGAGTCCAGACCGAAGAAACTGATCCACTATACATATTTTTTAGGGCAGTAATGAACCGTAAAGAAATTCCACAATTGAACAACTTCAAATAGAGAGCATCCCTATCTACAGTGTCGAATGCAGCCTTTAGGTCCACAAAGAAAGCATATAGTTTCCTCCCTTTCCTATGTAACTGTATACGAACCAAATTAAACAAAACAAATATGCAATCAACCGTGGAGTAGCCCTTCCTGAAGCCAGCCTGACACTCTTTAAGGATCTGATTTGAATTAACAAATAAATCCAGCCTGTTCAATAAAAGCCCACAGAAAAGTTTACCGATACAATTCAAAAATGACAAACCTCGATAATTTTTGGCTTCAGATATATAACCCTTTTTAAATAAACGAAATATGATAGACTCCTTGAAGCTGGACGGGACACTGCCAGTAACGTAAATTTCATTAAAGACAAGAAGAAGCCGTTCCAGGTACTCTGAGGGTGCGTTCTTAAAGAATCCATAGCTCAGCCTATCAACTCCGGGAGCTTTATTGTTCTTTGCTTTCCCTAGAACTGCGTACAGTTCATCCATTGAGAAAGCACTATCCAACTGAGGAGAAATGTTTAAGGGTGGAGCATAGCAGTGAAGAGCGCACGTAGAGCGAGGAGGACATAATAACGACTTAAAATGATGCACCCAATCAATTGAAGAGATGCCACTATCGATAAAATGACGAGGCTTTTTAAAAGCTTTCACAACATCCCAGAAATCTTTACTTAACTTGACACTTTTAAATTTCTCCAACAAATTTTTAAAGTATTCAGACTTTTTAACAACTATTAACTGCTTATAATTATTATTGGCCTCAAAGTATGCTTTTTTAACAAGTTGAGATGAGCTCCTACGGTAAAACTTAAGTAACTTTCGCGATTTCTTTCTAGCCTTATAACAGTTCCAATCATACCACGGTTGCTTAAATACCTGCGTTTTATTATCACGCGAGTTATGCCAAAAAGCTGCTCTACGAACAGATTCAACCAAGAGCGAGATGGCGTTCTCGGGATCACACTGCTCAAGATCACTGAATTGCTGAACCTCTTTAACCAATCGTTCCTGGTATAGAGTCTTATTGTCATCAACCCATCTTATTTGAGGAAGTAAAGGAGATACCTGTTCATCTACATTTAGTAACTTTATGGAAAACGAAATTGGGAGATGGTCAGAAAAAGTCTCACATCCCACTGAGAAGTCATTTATTATTGGGAGAACATTTAGTGAGATGCAGCACAAGTCGATGACGGAGCTACCGCGTGCGCCTACATATGTAAAATGGCCCTCAGCGTCACTTTTAGATCGCCCGTTCAATATAATTAACCCATATTCATCACATAAATTAACAAATTTACCCCCTCTTGTGTTCACTACATCATCTTTAGAATGTCTGACATAGTCATATTTCTCTGAATCAATGGGTAACTCAGAACTTATTTCCTGCAATGTTCCAGTTCTAGCGTTAATATCACCCACCACAATAATATCAGCCTCAGCGAATTCAGAAATAAATTCAGTAAGACCATTAAAGTGTTCCTCCCAGTGAGAACAATTTAAATAAGTTGGAACAATGTAAAATTCAGAAGTACTACCAGCATGACATGAAACTATTTCCGAATCTCCCATTATAAAAAATTTAATTCTCTGTTTTAATTTCTTTTTAATTCCATATAACGCACCTCCACTAGGCCTACCATATTTATGCTGTTTAATAGCATGTATCCAGAAAAGATTAAATTCAGAAAAATAATTTTCAAAATAAGATGAACAACTACCATTATCCGTTACATGTGTCTCAAATAGAAAAAAAACATCATATGATTTAACAAAATTAATAAATAAAAAATCTCCTACTTTATTATTAAGGCCTGCAATATTAAAAGAAAGAATGTTAACATAATTTAAATGAAATTGATTACCGTTAGAAGTGCTATTTTTCCGGCAGACGGGTGAATCTCAAGCTTTATTTATAATAGATGCTGATTGTTGGCGCCCCAGTAACACTGGAGGGTTGGATGCCCTGACGATGCTGCGGGAGTTAGGTTGTTCCGCCAGAAGCCCGCCGATGTACCCAGTGAAATCATGACCCACCAGCTCTTTCAACTTACATATTCCTACATCTCCTTTATATACAAGCCCAGTGGAGTCATCCCATGATAACACGTTATCATTTAAAATTAATTTATCCGATCTGACTTCACACTTAACGCTGCTGTTTAGGCGGCGAATCTCCCATCGTAGACGAAACAGATTATGTCTCCGCCTGCGCACCATAAAAGGAAAGTCCTGCACTATTCTCCAATCAGTTCCCTTTAGTCGAAATGACTGCCTTAAAACAGCCCATTTCTCATGATTGCGTAGGAATGTAACCAAGACATGCCTCTTCTTCATAGATTTGTTCCCTAGAGGGCGTACTTCAACTATTTCCAACTTATCTTTAATTTGCATCACATTAGAGATAAATTCATTCACCAAGTGAAAAAGATTATCTTGATCAGTAAATGAAAGCCCTTTTATAATTAGATTATTTTTACGTGCATTATTTTCAAGTATGTCTATCCGCCTTATTAACTGACGCTCATTCTCCTTAAGAGACTTTATTTCCATTTTCAAAGACTCATTTTCAATTTTTAAGCTCCTCATTTCTTCTCTGAACGAGTTAAAATCATCTCTTGTTGGAAGTATCGCTATTTTAGCATCCATCATCTTACCAAAGGCTTGCAATAATTCATCGTTATTGGAAGTGCCCATCTCGTCGGTTTTTTTTAATGAATTTACCTTCTTATCAGGTTGTGAACAAAGGTTCTCCGGAGAGCTCCTACTTCTCTTTAAAGGGATTCTTTTAGTAGGCGTTGAATTATCAGAAGATGAAGTATTACTACTTGCCAAAAATTTATAAATTCTTTCTTGCGGCATTAATTATTTTACTGTACTTTATTTTGTTTTGTCTTATTTCCAAATAACTATTAATTAACTAATTACTTTATTTTGTTTTGTCTTATTTCCAAATAACTATTAATTAATAACCAGCATGAAACAGAAAAGAAAAAAAGACGAAAAAATCCCTTAATTCTGTCAAAAATGAAATGCCAAGAAAAAAGCACTATTTCAATATGAGTTGTTTTTGTTTCTCTTAGCTTCGATAGAGAAATAAATAAGTTGTTATTTATTTCATTGATAAATATAAATAATATGATCTATGATCTATTAAGTAAATATTAGGTCTATTAGTAAATAGATCCCCACCTGTGACTTGATTAGCTTCTTCTTTATCCCCTCCAAGTTCACCTGTTACATTCAATTAGAAAAAATCTATTAAAACTGTAATTGTTATTTCACTAATAACAGGGAAACCACTCGGTAGATTTTTTCCAAACTTCCCCACAGTACTTATAAAGCTAAGCTCTGTCCGTTCACCAAAATTCACTTTATAATTCCGATTTAAACCTTAAAAATTTTAGTTAAACACAGACACGATGTTACTCTGTCGAAGCCCAGAACCAAACTCCAATTTGCAAATTAAATTTGGTTTTCTAACAAAAAACTACGGAGACACGTATTTTTTAGTTTTTTTCTAGCTATCTTAGTTTCCGAGAAAAAGTCGTTATCCATATATCTTGGGACACCCTCTATATATATTGGACGATTTATTTTTTTTAAACATTTTAAGATAGATTCCACCAAACAATTAGTTATTGATTTCAAAAAAGTTTGAATGAGTGTAACTATCCCCGACTTGCATATAGGTAACATCAAACGGGACAGTTGTTAGCAACCCTCGTTCGACCTCTCGCTGACCTTACTTATTCAACTAAACATGCTTTTTAAATATTCCTATTTTAATGGTAATATATTTATATATAGGAGAAAGAAATAAGCGCATACTGAGATTGTTGGTCACAAAATTGTTACACCTGGAGTTTTTATAAACTGCCTACGGTTTTTTTTTTTTTGATAGCCTATCTTAAAACCGGTTTTTTTTATTTTTATTTTCATATGTACGTTTTAATGAAGCACGTGGCCTGAGGGCTTCTTACCTTGCTATTATTATTTTTTTCAATTCAAAAGGGTTAAGAGGATATTGTAATAATATTCCTTATAAAGAAGGGGTGTTCCTGAAGAACAGTTGTTAAAAAAAAAATTCACAATAGAAAACAAAAATATTGTAGCCAATTAAAAAAAAGATTTGACAAAAATTTTGTCAGTTTGTTGGTCAATTAACTTGATCTCTCTGCTGGGCTATTTCAAACTATATGTTTGTTTTTTTTAAGAAAGAGCGCAATTATAGGATACAAAGAGAAATCGATTTGTACATGTAAATTAATCGATTCCTTTTTACTACTTGCTCTTACTGCTGAATACAAAAAAATGTCTCTCTTGTTACCTCCTCTCTCTCACTCTCCCTTCTAGGTGGACATATTGCTTGTTTTTCTGTGTGTGTTTGTGTGTTTGTATATATAAATATATATAGCTTAATTAACAAATAAAAAATTGCAAATGTGAATCGATATGAAAATTATATCGATCCGGCAAGGAAATTTATTCAGATCAAAATCGTTCATCCATGACTTTTTATTAGAGTGAAAAAACGATTTGTTACGATCTAGAATACATCAATACCAGTTTCATACGATTGTCTATGGAATGTTTCAAACGAGACGACCTTTCTTTAAATTTTATATTTACTAAATAAAAGATAATTATATAATGTAGTATAGGTCTGAAAAATCTCGAAACTCGAAGAACGCGATAGCATCTGCAGATTTTGTGAAGGAAATGAAAGAGACTCCGATACATCTCTTGATGGACCAAAGACGATATCACCTAGAGAAGGAATAGAAGCCTGGGTATATACCATTTAATGAACGAGGAAGACGCATCTGAGAACCATCTCAGATCTTGAAATTTATTAGAAAAAAATAGACTTCGATGAGGTGTTATAGACAGATGATAGATCTCATCTTGGTACCAATAGAAAAAAGAAAAAATAGTTCTGTGATAAAGATGATAGAGTTTATATGAGCATTCATTTATTACTTTCTCTTACTCATGGTAAGAGGAAGTATTGCGATCATGCTGTGATGGCATAACACAGACATATCACACGTCAGATTAGTTCCCTGCTACCCGCTAAGAACGTCAAGTTCCTATCTTCAAACGAAGCCAGCCAAGGGTTGGGCAAGAAGTTCCTGCTTCCCCTACCACAGGTGTCTATATTGAAGAGAAAATCTGGTGTTAAACACTCACACAACTTTCACTTACTCCAGTTCTCAAAATTATAATTGACAAATTTTATAGCTTGTGTACCAAATTTAATGAAGTCGTCGAAAATTGAAAAAACTGTCCAGTAAAAGCGCACTTCCGGTTTTCTAATTTTCTTGAAACTCAGAATTTTGGCCATCTATTTATTTCTAATTAATTTTGTTTGGATGATAGAATTGTATAATCAACCATGATAGATAGCACTTTAGGGAAAAACATAACCCCACCTCTCCTCCAAAAGTGCCCTTAAATGAATTTACCCAGAGAAACATTTCAAATAAAAGTTGTAGCTCTTTGTATGTCTAGTTCAGACAACAAGTTTAAAGAAAATCGTCGGAGCCATTTTTGAGAAAAACACATAGTGTAAAAAAAAAAAAAAAAAAAAAAAAAAAAAAAACAAAAAAAGGTAAAGTGTTTACTTCCGGTGAGGAATTTGAAGATGGACCCACTGTCGGATATCAACGCAATTCATACCATTCTTGATGACCTAAAGGATATCAAAGTCAACTTTCTACGGTCTTTAGTTTTTGAGCGATGCTGATTTCATAAGTATACACACACACACCGACATTTGAAAACCACTTTTTGGACTAGGAGACTCAAAACGGATATCGGTGAAAAAAGATCGCTATCTGAAAATTCGACACCTGATTACAATACTTCCTCTTACTAGGATTAAGAGAAAGTAAAAAAGGATATGGACGCTACATTCTATCACCATCTTCAAGCGCAAAGACACCTTCCGTGCTAACTAGCCAACAACAAACATCCAGTCTACTACATACTTGTCTATCTCTCATTTAGTTTTCTCTCCCCGTTTCTTAATCTCTTAATTAAGCCAAGTCCTTAAATGTATATTTATTAATTATAGTGCAGTAGTCATAACTTTATTTATTAATTACAAACCCCTGAAACTCCCACCACAATGTCAAATTTTCAAATTCAGTTTTCCCCGAAAATACATGTTATGGGGTGCCCTGAGTACGAATAAGATGTTTTTAGCGAATAGTCTGTATGTTCGTATGTGTGTGTGTGTGTGTGTGTGTGTGTGAGAGAGAGAAAGAGAGAGAACAAAATATCTCAAAAAAGAAAAATCGCAGCAATTGCTTAAACTTGATACTCCGTTTATGTACCACTATTGCATCCGACACGAAGGTTTCTATGAAAAACCATCAACCCAAAGTGCGACTTTACTGAATTGGTTTTCCCCATTTTTGTTTTTTCTATTTTCTCAAAAACGGTTCCAACGATTTTCTTTAAACTTTGTTATACTTACTGCACAATTGAATCATTATTATTATTATTATTTAAAAATATTTTCTGGGGGAACAGTGATGTTAAGATTCACTATAAAGTATTACTTCAATATAATATAGGGTAAAGCTAGGAGAGATGACGCACATTTCAAAGTTATGTCCTGTATCAAAATATAGGAGATATATTAAAGAGGTAATGCTTATAAAACATATGTCAACTACTATTATCTACACAAAAAAAATGTTATTTTTCGAAATAAAGACATTCTCATTTAATCCAGAAACAAAATACAAATACACACTTTGACCGTCTCCTACTGTGGTAGGATAGATGGACGCGCCATAGATGGAACCCTCTCTTCTGTGAAGGTAACATGGCTGATCGACATGAAAACTTGGTAAGCAATGTCTACGAATCCAACTTTAACGCAGCTGGAAATCTTTCATTTGAATTGCAATTAATATAGTATATAAAAAAATATACTAAGCAATATGAAAATTCACGTTATGAAAACACACGCTGATGCGTATAAATGTTCCTAGAACACAGAAGAACATACAAAATAACAGAAGAATTTTGCAATACGTTCGCTTCTGATCTCTCTACTCTTGGACTAACCTGCATGACGCCACGTGGTGGCAAACAAGAGAAGCAAAGCCTGCGTCTTTTCTCCTGCCCCCCCTAATCTCTCCCAGCTTTACCCTATGCTTTTTTATCACTTACGTTGCTCGTATATAATATTAATACATATTGGAAGCTTTGTTAGAATTTCAAATTAAAAATAAAAAAATGTGTTAACCAGAATTGCACCTTTACAGAATTGGTTATTGAGTTTTCTTTTTTTTTAAATTTTCTCAGAAACGACCATAACGATTTCCTTTATACTTGGTATGCTGCCTACACGTAATGTATAAGCATATTGTATTTACTGGAAAAATTTTCAAAATTATTTATTTTCGATATTTGAGAGGAAATTGTAGCGTTAAATAATTCAAATGTTATAGGCAGTTGGTTCAGTGTTCAGTGTTAGCTACTGATGCGCTCTACACGGCCACAATATAATCACTGCTCTATCTGCCAAGATTAGTAAATAGGTACTTATCCCCCATCTCCACCATTTCTATATTTATGTTAAGATAAATATTACGTAAAATTTGAATTTAACAAAAAATTTGTCACTTTATAATACACTGCTTTAACAAAATTAAGAGAAAATAGTGTGAGTGTTTCGCATAAGATTTTCTTTTTTAAGTTTAAGTTAAATAGAGAAGCTGCTTAAATTTCCTAGAGTTTTTTTAAAGGATTCAGTCATAATCCATCAACTAAAATGATTACGTCACTATAAACTGTGATTCTACCACATTCATAAATAATATTAAAGTGTATTAAAAAAGCATTTAGCCGGAAGTGAACTTAACAGGAAAAGGTTGTTTCTCCACCAATGAGATGGATGAAGTACAGATGATGTCATTCTTGCATAAAAATGAGGCTACTCTTTTAATTATTTTACTGAATGGCGCTATCTATCTTGAAATAATTAGAATTAGCGGAATTATTAACCAATATTTAACACAAAGAAGCATTAAAAAATGTCCGTAACGAGTTATGTAGACAATAGTTCAGAAGACATACTTGAAAATTTTAAAACAGACTGTAATATAATGAAGCTGCTTCACATTCATCTGACTATTTTGATTTTATGAATTTCTCTTGTATCACGTTTCTATCCTCGGTTATACTAAGGAACAGTAGCGAGATATAAGGAATAAGCATACAGGAACAAGAATAGCGACGTTTTCCCCAAGGCTTCATGAGAGAATTTGAGCGAGCGAACGAACGAGAGAGAGAGAGAGAGAGAATGGGAAAGATCTGCTGGGTGGAGGACATGGTACAAAGACAAACATTAGCGCAGGAAATAGTCTTGCCAGACATGCCGCCTCAGGGTTTGCCAAACCCTTATCTCTAATTATTACAGTATCATCTTTATATAAACAGTGAAGATGAGACTGGAGTATGGGAATAACTAAAATGAGTAAGAGCGAGAGATAGTGAAGGTATGGAATAGAGGGAAAGATAGAGACGTGCCCTGGATCTTGCCGGGCTAGTTAGGCAAATATATATATATATATTGAGTAAGTAAGTAAGCCAGTAAGTCTGTAAGTAAGTAAGAGGAACTGACTCATACTCTAACCACCACAATACCGTTGTTACTGCCGATCACCAGAAACAGTGTCTGCTACTTCTGTAACAGAACAGTAGTAAGTTTGAGAAAGGAGTGTGCCTCGCCGCCCATCGGAGTTTTGCGGGGATTATTACTTCTCCTGCTAATGGGTTGTTGCACGGTTGGATTCAACAACTGCAAAAGTTGTCACTATTGGTAATGACTGGTTATTTCCATCGACTCATTCTATCCTACTTTGTGTAACCCATCGTCTTATACATTTCATTGTCTAAACTCTTGGAGGCTCGTCTATGTGTATAGATAGGAACACTCGCAAAACCATAGAGAAGAGGCTTCTACATACATCGCTGGTTTGTCCTACCCCTTCATCGCTCTCTCTCTGTCGCGCACGCTCTCTCTCGCTTATCATAATAACCTTTACTCTATTTCCTGTTCGCGCATAGTACAACCTACTAAACACACACACACATTTATATACACGACCCTGGTCTTTACCTAGATTTTCCAAGTGTATATATATATATATAAATCCTTCTATCATACCTGCTTCATACAGAAATAGCAATCAACGTTTTAATAACTTCTCGTTAGATACATATACAACCGGAGTATACAAACTCTATCTTCAGGTAGTTAGTTATTAAAGTTGGGTAATGTTCGCGCTAAAACGTTTGTAAAGACACAGCGTCATATTCTAACAACAAACAACCCCCTCCTCTCTACTCCTTCACACTAAATATCTTTCACACTGGATTCTTTAAGATGGAAGTTTTGATGAGAAAATCATGTACAAGAATTTTGCAATTTTAAATTTCAAAACAAGTTCTGTTTCAATTTGGCTCTCAAACGGATCATGAGATGCCTAAAAATAAATCCAGAAGTCCTCATTTTTCAATCGGATGTTCAGCATGTAATCTATGCTGATGATGTCTTGATAGCGACACACACTACTTTGGCTATCTCAGAAGCGCTCTAAGATTTTGAAGAAGCAGCAGGAAAGCAAGGTGTCAGAAAAAATATCGAATGAGATAAGGTATATGCGAAACTCGCGGCTACATGTAAGAAGATCTGAAAATGTTCGCCTTGGGGAACACGAGATGTTTAAATATTTCGTGTCGCTAATCACAGAAAGGAATAAACTGTGTGTGGATATAAGAGAATAGTGGCAGGTAACAGGGGCCTTTGCATTACACAAAAGTCTGCTTTTCCGGCTCTTTCTAGAAAAGTGAAGCCTCTTATATATGAAACCTTTATAAGACCTAGAGTGCAATATAGGAGCGAATGATGGATTTTGTCCTAAGAGAGCAAGACAACCTTGAGAGTATAGGAAGTCTTAGGGACTTCCAGTTAATGAAGCAGAAAGTTGGAGAGAGAATCCGTACCAACTTGTAGTTTCTAACACTGTAAAGAGCTGCAGATAACGTTTCCTACATTGGTTAGGGCATGTAGGAAGGATGCACACTCCTAGTAGGATGCAGTCATCCACACTCCTAAATGTATTTTGTATAGAAGGTTGGAAGGTATTAGGGGCCAAGATTGAGATAGGCCAAGATTGAGATAGCTTGATGACGTCGTAGAGGACTTGAGGAAAATAGAGGCTCGAGAGTGGAGAGTAAAGGCCCTTGAGAGAATTGAATGGAAAAGCTTAGAATTGAAATCGAGGTGGCCCCAGTCCATTCAGAACTATAGGGCCGAAGAAGTAGGAAGGAAGTATGCGTTACCACATGCAGATTTTTTTTTAAGGAGACGAAGGAGAATCCAATATATATTCTGATGGATCTCGACGAAAGAAATCTAAGTACATACCGGTTATTGAAGGAAAAGGTATCATTCTTAAAACCATCTTAGATCTTGAACATTTCTCAGCGTAATAGACTTGTAATAGGTACAGTAGGATAAGACTCATTCTCACATAAGAAGAAAACTATGCATACAATAAACGTGAGAGTGTTTTATATGTGCATTCATTATTTCAAGTTTACAGAAAATCAATGGAGCAGTTTTCAAGGAAATTCCGGAAAATCCAGAATTCTATTTTGTAAAGTTGCACTTCTGATTAACCGTAATTTATTTAATGAGTCATAATACTACATAGTTGGTAAAGCCGTGCACTATACTCAAAAACAACATTTTAGAGGATAAATAAATATTTTGCTGCCCCATACAGAACTCATCAAAAATGTTTCAGACTAAAGCAAAAGGCGTAAGATATGTTGTAGTTAATATGTACGATGTTTAATGAAATTCGTTGGCGCCTTTTTCGAGACAATCTTTACTATCCAAGTTTGAGGTTCCAATAATTTTTCTTTTTTGAGATATTTTGTTGTCCTGTAGATACACACAGACCATTTTTTTAAAATATTTTTTTCATACATTGAGAACATTAAAACATGAATTCACGCAAAAAATATGCATTAAGAAGGATAGGTAAATAAAATTGTCAGTCAAAAATGCGATCGTACTGGATTGTTCTTCAGTTTTTCACAGTTTTGTTAAAAATGGCTTCAATGATTTTCTTCAAACATCATATACTAGTTAGTGACCGTGAATTTTCCTCTAAAGTACAATTTCAAACGTACGATAAAGTTTACTAAGTCATAAATAAGGAGGACAATTAAATATGTTTATGAGGAAAATCCTTTGTGCGGTGTAAGAATTTCAAAAAAGTGTTTTTCTTTTACACTTTTTTTTGCAATTTTTACGAAAATAGCTACAAAGACTTTTCTTGAATTACACATATAGAAACTATACATTTATTTTAATAACAGGTCTATTACTTTTTTTATAACAATATTTCTTCCGGTAAAAGTGGTTTTTGATTGGTTCTGAAATAGGTGAGACCTTAGGTTTCCCTTTTTAATGCTTAGTGGAAGTTAAGATAACTTAAATATTTTATAAAAAAAAAAAAAAAACTCCGACATTTAAGGAAATTACTGTGAAAATTGCAGTAAGATAAAGTTGTATACTTTTTTTTACTTTCTCTTACTCTTAGTAAAAGGAAGTATTGTAATCGTGTCAACTTTCCGATATCAAATATTCACCGGAAATACACGTTTTGAGGTTCCCTGAGTCCAAAAAAGTGTTTTTGTTTGTTTTTTTTGTCCCTCAGAAGTAACCCTAATGAGGGAAAATTTATTTTCCACATGCTCCAAAACATTATTACATGTGTTATAACAAAATATTTAATTTCAGTTGATCATTTCGTTTGTTACTTTAAGTACTTGTAAAATGGTAGAAACTAACTAGATAAATGATCTTAATGTACATACATAAATAATCTTAGAAAATTAATGAAAGAAAAGAAAGAAGTAATGAATCTAAAAAATAATAAAAACTGAACAAAAAAATAATATTAAACAAAACAAATCGAACAAAGAACAAAAGAATTACAAAATAAAATTAAATAAAATACATATTATTGTTATTTATAGGTCATTAATATCAATATTTTTAATAAAATCCATAAAAACTTGACAATATTGGCTGCTGACTAATTGTTTTTTCTCGATCTTCCATCGTCCACCTGTAGTTATGATTTCTCTAATTAGTCGAGTCCGTGAAGGTACAAATTTTTGACAGTCATAATCATAAATAATGTGATCCACATTTTGAACAGACACACCATCACATGGACATTTATTAGACGTAAGTATTTTGAATCGGTGTAGGTAGTCTCTAATGTGGCCGTGTCCTGTTAACATCTGAGTCAAAGTGTAAGTAATTCTTAGTGGTGATTGAAGTCGGTGTGTTATATTAGGGAAAAATTCTCAGGTCAGGGCTCCAGTCTCAGATCTGCTCCAGCTAAACTGCCATTTTTTTTAGGCTCTCTTCTTTTAATAATCCTTTTATATAAGATATTGGAACTTTTGTGTACGCTTCCTCCAAGTTCAGTTGGTTTGAAGCCAATTTAGCGAGCTTGTCTGCTTTCTCTTTCCCTTCAAAAACCGCAGTGAGCTTTCACCTATGCGATATTTACTTGAACATTGTGAGAGATCTGGAGAGCTGTGATCTTGTTTCGTACATCTTCAACCAGTGGATAATGTATTTTCCAATTGTTGTGAGTGTGTATGTGAACAGTATAGGTTATTTTGAAAAAATTCAAACTTTACATTCCGTTTAGGTATCACCATGGGAACCGACAGTAAGTTGTCATTCAAAATTCTACAACGGAAGTACCACTTTACTGGATAGATTTTCTTCACTTTCTTTGCCATTTTCTTCAAAAATTGGCTCCAACGATTTTTCTCAAACTTGTAATAACAACTACACATATCTACAACTTTTATTTGAAAAATTTCTCCGGATACACTCATTTAAGGGGTTTTTTTGCGGGAATGTGGTAGGGTTATGTTTATCTCTAAAGTGTTATCTTAACTGATTTATACAATTCTAACACCAAAACAAAATTAATTAGAAATAAATACATTGCCCAAAATTCTGATCTTCAAGAAAATTAGTGAACCGGAAGTATATTTTTACTGAACAGTTTCGCTCTGTTTTCGTGATTTTCTCCCCCAAAAAAATACTGAAGAATTGCATTAAATATTGTGTTTATGTGCAACTTTAGAAGAAAAATAAAAAGATTCAATATCTTTCGTATACTATACCAATTTATAGTATTTATTTTCCAGTAGATTGCATTCGAAAGGGGGTTTGGGGGGGAAAGTAGTTATAATAAAGGACTGTAAATGTTGAATGGTACAGAATAATAACAAGAGAGTCTCGTACACTGTAGAAGAGAGAGAGAGAGATGATATGATAGTGAGAAAGTGTTGTTTGTAGCCTAGATATTTTAGTTTATTATAAACTTACGATAAGAAGATAGAAGTTGTTTGTAATATTCAAGGATAGCATTGTAATATCAGGAAAAGGTGTCTATGTGTTTGTATATATGAGTACGAGTGTCTATGTTGTCTATGGTATTTAATAATAACCAGTATATACATACATATAGAGAGAGACAGGGAGAGAAGTGGTAAGGTGCTAGGCTAGGAAACACCCAGAGGTCCGTTATCAGCACGGCAAAACGAGGGCTGTTAAGACGTTGCAAACAAATGGGGTTTGTGTTATCCTCTTATCTTTACAGAAGCGCCCTAAGGGAGGCTGTATGAGATGTACCACAAGAGTAGAATGGTGGGAGTATAGGGTGGTTGTGAAGTAGATAAAGAGAGAGACAGAAGATGGAGTATAACCAAGGTGGTACTGCTAAAGGTATGTGCGCGGATAGGAAGAAGGAGAGTATGGTATAGTTGTAGAGTGTAGTATAAAGTGGGGGTGTTGGAACTAGCACACAATAATTAAGATAGTACATATATACTTATATATATATATATATATATATAGTAAGAGAATCTAAGGGGGCAGAGTAACAGAGAGAGAGAACAGTACAAGACGACTTCACGTCTCTTATCTACCCGCCTGCGGGGCCATTGTGATACACACGCTACTTGTGAACCTGCTATTTCTAACAAATCTCACCTAGACCGAGAAGCGGTAGTACAGGGCCTCTATTTCTCGACCGCCGCTTCCCAAACACTTACTTCTGTTTAAACAGACTAGCCTAGCGGCGGATAAATAGCCAGCCGTTAATAACTAATACTCGTGTCGTGTCTATTATCAGAGATGTGGTACACGGCCTCCAAGGAACGTCGCTGTTTCCAACCCGCCTCCTTATATATACAACACTTAGTATTATTCCAAGAGTAACGAACTGCTCTTGTTGATCTCTTAGTAAAGATATTCACAATCACCACACACATACATACAAACCAAAACGATTAACTTTCATACAGTCTCAGTATATATATATATATATATATATATCCTCAATAGATAATACAGGGGTAACACACCAGTACTGGGTAACACTTTGGTAATTGGTCGTGACCATTGTTGGACACGGCGAAATTCCATTAATCTCCTTTAAAACTTCTGGTCATAAGATAGAGTCTTGGCGTGTAACGTGATTTAACATAATATTAATCTTGGAAAATAATAAGTAGATTTGGTGAATAAAAACATTTATTACATATGTGTTATACAAAGAGGGTATTTTTTTTCAACATTCTTTAATATTTGTTGTGGTGGTTGGTTCCGCAGAGCTGGAAAGCATAAGAGACATTTTCCGTGTAGCCTGCTTCATTTTGTGGTCATCGACCTGTTTCGGGCGTTCGCCCATCTTCCGGATGCTTTTTTCAGGCAGTGTGGCAACACAGACTTGCGCAGAGCAAATCTGTGTTGCCACACTGTCTGAAAAACGCATCCGGAAGATGGACGAACGCCCGAAACAGGTCGATGACCACAAAATGAAGCAGGCTACCACGGAAAATGTCTCTGATACTTTAATATTTCTTGGATAATTTACTGATTGCTCTCTTCAGAACAAACGCTAGTATTTGAATGTATCTTACATTATAGACCAGTAAACAGCGCTCCAAACCCCCCCCCCCAAACGACTCCAAAAAATCATTCCATTCTAAACGAAGAGAGACTTAACATTTTTGTTTTAAACAGTTTTACGCATAAATAGTTTTGAGAAGTTTCTAGGGCAGGTGGCGGAAGGACACACTTCCCTCAAGTTCCATTTTTTTGTTTCGGTCCTTCCAGTGCTATACGTTTCTAAAGCCAGTAAATAATCCAAGTTTGAGAGAAATTTGTCAATAATAAGTATGTGAAAATTGCAGTGGGAAAAAATCATACCAGATTTTGTTTTAAGTTTCATTTCACGATCCTTATTATACTACACACTTAAGTAAGTCTATCACTTTCATTTTATCTTTGACGCGCAAAAATTGTAAGTGGAATGCATGTTTGTACCATTTTCACTACTTCTCTCACTGCTTTAAGAGAAAGATAATTCCCATTAAGTAAAACAGGCGTTTCGCCATTTTCAAACTGAGTGAAAAATTCGTCTCGGAGCATTCCTTTGAAAAATGTCCATAGTAAATATTCTAGTTTTTATCACACAAAAATCTTAGTATCTCTAGCTATCGAACTAAATGAAAAACCTGAACCCCACACAATGGTTATAATATCTTAGTTAGTAATATTATTATAAAATATAATTAGTTTAAAAACTTTTTATAAGTTATTATAAAAGTTTTTAGAGTATTAGATTTCTGGGCTGCATTGGTATTCTATGTGTCCTGGAAATACCCACGTTAATTAGCAACTTCATTTGGGCAATTAACAGTTGATTAAGGAAGTTTGCTAACATTATGGGGGCGGGGATGGGGAAGGAAAAGCTTGGTAGTTGTAACATTGTCTATGTGTGTATGTATGCGTATCTATGTATGTGTGTTTGTGTACGCAAGTATTACTATGTGTTAGTTTTGCAATGTTTTATGAGAAAGAGATTCGGAGATTGTGTGATAACTTAGTATATATATGTATGTAGCAGTTTTGCGCATGTATGTATGTATGTGTGTGTAAATATGTAACAGCTTCTTCTAACTTTAGTCTTCTATGTTAGAAAGTACTACCATATACCGCTCCTGGTAACTCTAGAGCGTTGATAAAAGTTTTCCAAGATGGCGTTATTAGTAGAACTCCTATATCTTCAAGATGTATCCAACCATCTACCGCTTCTTCTTCGTCTTCTTCTTCTTCTTACCTTGCTATACCTATTTCTCCTCTCTTCACTTTGAAAATTAACTTTACGAATCATATAATAAAGTTAGCGTATGTCTCCAACTCGTACTGCTTGGTTATCCAATGTCTCTCTTCATACCCACCAATGCACACATACAAACACACGCACACACAGAAGACACTAACCAGCTAGCTTGTTCGTGCATATCTTACTTGGTTGCGTTATTCTGTATTCTTGAAAGAGAAATTACTGGCACGTATCTACCGTTTCCCAGCTCCTGGGAAGAAGTAGAAGGAGTAAGTTTTATATATATATAAAGTGGTAAAGGAGAAAGATAGAGTCTAAATGTATAATGTTACTGTATGTGTTCATGAGTGTGTGTGTGTGGTGTATGGGTGTGTTTGTATGTGTAAAGTGTAGGAAACGTTATTTATGTGCGCCAAATTAGCCTTCATTCAGCATAAATTACTGAACTAAAACAATCCTCAAGTGGGCTGCGAGAAAGACGGAGGTAAAGTCTTGACGATCCCGTTGAGAGAGTGTTTCAACCATTTTACTTCTACCTCAGTTTTGCCACCACCCAAACCCTTTTACTACAAAACTCCAACGACACATAGACCAGCCTGCTAACCCCCACCCGACACACACATAGTTACGCAATATTCACCGCCTTCACAATCCAAAGCTCTCTTTACTTTGTTCCATTCGTTTCACCACTTCCTCTTTCTTTCTCACTTCTGGTTTCTAAGTGTCACACAATATTTACCACTCACATTCACAAACAACAACCCCAAAACCCGTTGACGACCATATTTGCCATAGCATTTGTACAAAACAGTAATAGTAGCGCCTCTGTTGGCCAAAGTTAAAAGACAAACCTTCAATGATGCTCTATTCAACTGCTCGCAATGTGCAGGGAAAGAAGTATGTAAGTCTTCTGCCACAAACTCTACCGCCCATCAAACACTTAATAAAATAATCAACAATATCGTAACTAAAACTTAACTCTCCTTACTTTAAATTATTCCCTATTCCATCCACTGCCATGTATCTAACTAATATAGTGGGAAAATTTGAAAATACCTGCCAAATGTTGATTATTGCTCACAGTACAATATGCTTTTATTTGGAGGTTAACAACGGTTAGATTAAGAACTTCTCAAAGTTTCGAAAATATATATTTTCTTCATCAGGCTCAAAATAGCAAAATTTTATAATTACAATTATTACTATTATTTATATGAGATCACTGTAGATGACTATTCACAACTTCTTTTTTTTTGATAGATTGTAACACCTACAATTTTTTTTGTTTTAACTCTACCACATTTATGTTGATGATATTTATTTATTTATTTTATTTGTTTATCATAAACGGCATAAGCCTTATGGTTGAAGTCATTACAAGTGATATATAAATATAATAATAGTAAAATAATACATGCACATTTAACAATAAAACTTCAAGTAGTGAAAAAATGTTTCTTGAAAAGTCCAGACGCCATTTGGAAATCCACATCACTAGGAATATACTCATTCCATGACCTGCATATTCTACAAATGATGTTAGCGACAGCGCATTAGTCTTAACGGCAGGGACCAGGAAATGCGAAGTACTGCGCAAGCAGCGAGGTGGTACATGAAAAGGAATGGCAGCAAGTAGCGCCATGCAAACAATTTCACCATTCGAGAGCTTCTTTAAGAATAGAAGACCAGCATTACGCCTTCTAGACTCTAGAGAGCAGAAATGAGTAGCACCGCTGGATAATCTTTTGTTAAAAGTCCTGATAAAACGGGTTTGTACAGCTTCAAGTCTAGCTATATCCTTCTTAGTGTAAGGACACCAAATCAACGACGCATACTCAAGAAGGCTTCTAACATATGCATTATACCCAGTTAGCACCGCTTTGGGATCTCTAAGATCACGAGTGTGCCTTATTACAAAACCCAGCGCTCTCGATGCTTTCCTATATACATATTCGAACTGATTCGTGAAAGAGAAGTCATGACTCAGAGTAACTTCTAAATCCTTCACGTTACGAGTCCTCTCCAATGGTTTGCCATCAATGAGGTACTGATACGATATAAAACTCTTTTTACGATAAAAAGAAATGACTTGGCATTTTTTAACAATAAGCTCCATGCCATTACGGCAGCACCAATCAGAAACAATGCGGAGGGTATCTTGAATTATAATGCAGTCCAACTAAGAAGCAACTTTATGGAAAAACTTCAAGTCATCGCAAATGCAGTACCTCAACGTCCGAGATCATTAGTACTAGGTCGTTAATAAAAATTAGGAAGAGCCACGGTCCAAGGTGTGATCCTTTAGGTACACCAGATACAGCATCGAACCAACGTGATACCTCCGAGTGCCACCTTACCCGGCATTTTCTATCCCGAAGGTAATCTTCAAACCACTTCAGCATAGGACCACACAAGCCTAGCAACTTCAGTTTCTCAACTAACAAGGAGTGAGGAACACGGTCAAAAGCCTTTTTAAAAACGGTATAAATCTCATCAACCTGGAAACCATTACTAAGTTCACCTGCTATGAAATGAAGAAATGAAGCCAAGTTAGTAACCGTAGAGCGTTTACTTAAAAATCCATGCATGAGTAAACTCTTCGTTATTAAATCTGAACCGCAGCAATGTGATAAGTTTATATTTATGCAATCAGCATTCAAAGTTTACAACAAAAAAATGGTTTTAGTCATTTTTCGAAAAATCTGTAAAAAACTTTTAACCCTATTCTGTAAAGAGGCACTTCCGGTTAGCAAATTTTTATCATAATTTTAGCAAATTTTATCGAATTTTAGTATTTAATAATCTCACATTATACAGATGGTAGAACCATACATTAAACTGAATCAATACTTTAGAGGAAAGCTTAAAAGTGTTTCTGCCCTAGAAACTTTCAAAAATCAAGTTTCCTGAAAAATAAAATAAATAAAAGTGACAAGCATTTATGTGTGGAGTAAAAGTAGCAAAGTTTAAAGAAAAAAAATTGAAACCATTTTTGAGAAAATTGCGAAAAACTGAAGAAGAAAAAAAACATTCATTTTCATGGTAGGTTGATTTTGTTGGTTGATGAATTTTGACTTAACCTTACAGATGAATCGCTGAAAATATTTTTTCGTGCTCAGAGGACTTCAAAAGATGTGAAAACCAAATAAAAACTTAATTTTGAAATATTTTGTTATAATAGGAAATAAATACTAAAATTGCGTAAGAACTGTAAACGTAATTAAAATTGAACAAAACATTAAAATCCTTTTCTAGTGCCGCTGTTTTTTTTTTTTTGAGTGGAATATAAGTTAATCAACAGATTGCCCTATTTTGATTAGGAACTTATATTTGCCAGTTTCTTGGTGGAAAGATGAAGAGTTATGATGCATAAAATCTGATTAACAAAAAGATTTGGCAATAAACAATAAACTTAATTTACTGTTAGTAAGCGATATAAACTGGGGTTAATTGATGAATCCTATCATGGCTGGTGTGAAGATAAAGTTACAGTATATCCCAGTCCCTAGTCTGATTGAACAATCTATACACAAGGATGGTTACAGTTCTGTCGTAACTGGGACGAAGGTAAGGAGAATACTGTTTTACTAATTTGTAGCCTGTTTCTTCCTAGCTTGCCTACCAATCTGACAAAGGAGAGAAAGGTTATACCCCAATGGGTTACTGGACTTCTATTCTAATCCAGCCAGACGTCTTGATGTACGAGCAAGCCTAGGGAATTAGTCTCTAGACGATGTTGGAAACGTTAGAGAAGTAAAGTTGATGGTTCAGGAGAAACCATCAGCTAACGCCCAAAGAGAAACTACCGCTTTAGTTTATATTTCGTATATCCAAAACCTTGGTTCTACCATGGCTTCTCCTCTCTCTCTCTCTCTCTCTCTCTCTCTCATATGCCATCTCTTTCCTTCTCAGCTTAAAAGATGTGTAATAGCTTGAGGAAGTAACTGAGAATTAAAGCCCACAAGGGACTTAACTATATCAGACAGCAGAACTGGTTGGAAGTGGAAGACAGTAGAGATGAAGGAGCCCTTGATGATTAATCAGTTGCAAGAAGAGTAGAAGGACCGAGGAGAGTATGAAGACTGCGTATAGCCCACTATGGGAGTAGTCAGCCGACAGACAGACAGATACTGACATAAATGTAAAGTAACGTTGAGTTTCCCGCCTACTAGGAGCTTAATTGTCAGTTTTGTGCGCGCTTCAATGTTTCCCGAATATATATATATGTCTTGTAGTGTGCTATACTAAATAAGGAGAAGAGGAAACCAACCGATGAGGGTGGCAATGTAGGATGGGAATATGCTCCTCTCGGTTTACAGTTAAGACACAATGTCATACTTCTCTCTCACTTGGCCAGAGAGTGCAAGAACTAGCTGGTGGTGGTTGTGGAAGACAAAGTGTCACATGGCTGTCGTCTACACGTTACACATCTTTACTTACTAACTTCCTATGACAATGTCTTCCCAATAGTTTAATTTTACAAAAGTAGATGTAACTTTATCGTAATATTTCATAAAAATTTAGGTAATACAAAACAATAAAATCTCGTAAGAAATGTTAACACGACTTTTTCTTACTGTAATTCTAAAACTGGTGAAAATTCATTAAATATGGAACTTGTTTACTCAGTTGCATACATAATTATGGAAGTGGTGGAGGTACGTGTTGATTAGTACAAATGGCAGTATTTTACACAGCGTCAATAACATTTAAAATCTAACATCACAGAAATCAGAATATCGATAGTTGAAATTGAAATTTTTATTCCCGATAATTAGATCATCGAAGTTGTATATATCTATATATAAATAATAAAGCGATATTTTCCTAACCATGTAGAAAGTAACAGTTATGTCGAAGTAATAGACACAACGAGGTAAGACATTATTCTGACATTTCCGCTTATAGTTGCGTTTTTACACTTATCAACTTATTAATAGTCATAAAAAAAAAAAAATTATAGCTTTAATATATTATTAATTATAGTTTTTTTTTTTAATAACTCAAATGAAAACTTAGTTAATTGAAGTTTGAAACCTATACCTTAAACTTTTTCTATTCGCAAACCCCCTTAGTGCCCAAAAAATTTTTACGCAATCCCTGGTAAGTATATCAAATTGTAGCAATTGTTGGCCGTTAGAAATGATCAGATGTATCTAACAGATACATCTGGTATGTATAACCGAAGAATATGGAATGTGAGTACACGAAGTACCTACATCAAGAAACACTCAAAGAAATTTAATTGCAAACATGGGCATAGCCAAGGGAAGTGTCAGAAGGCTCTTTAGTGCTAGGAAATCTAAAATTGTAAATACCTAATAAATATGAAAAAATTTAACGTAAATTAGAAATTTTAAATGTATCAAAAATCAGAGTTAAGATAGTTGAAATTTTGACGATAATTCGATAATCAAAGTTGTATATATATAAAAATAATAAAGCGATATTTTCCTAAACATCCTTTATAGTAAATAACAAATCATATAACTAATAGACAAATACGAGGGATGATATCTAATATTCCGCCTAATATTGCGTTTTTATACTTATCAGCTGATTTATCATCGGAAATAGAAAATTATAGGGGGATTTCTATGTCAACATTTTTCCATGAAATTACGAACATTTTCTTTTATTTTACTTTTTTAATGAAATACACTTCATATATCTGAATACGAAAATATTAAGGAATTTCTATTCTTTCTATCACTGAACCCCCCTCCTCTAAAATCAATTCTTCTGAAAAAATGAATCAAATAAAAGTGATACATTAATTTTGTTTATTGCTGTGCAGTTTGTGTTGCAAGTTCAAAGAAAATCGATATAGCCGTTTCCAAACAGATTCCAAAAAATTCAAAAACCAATTCTGTAATATTGCATTTCCCCTAATTTGTAATATCCTATTTTATTCTCAAGCGTTACTAAAGATTCCTTTTGAAGAAGAAAGCAATTAAAATTTCTTAATCTTATTTCTGTTTCTTTATTTTGATAAAAAAAAAAGGCCTATCTTATTCAAAAATGTAGGAAGCAAGGAAGTTTCTTATATTATCTTTTCCGATATTTTATTGAACTCTTATTAAAAACTGACATTTTAAACAATTATTTTATTTTAGACTTAGATGTATAGACAGATTGGTAAAACCAAATCTACTACGAGCCTAAAAAGATTGTCATGAATCCGAGAGAAGAACTATTGTGACTACCCGATAGCATTGAGAGGATATAACAACTGAGAAGGGAGAGAAACTTGAGGCGTTGTTCGCCTTGATGAGCCTTTGTGAAGAACTATGAGATTGAATAGCGCCTTCTCATAGTGGTTGTGCTACAACAGAACGCAGTGACCAGGTCCAGAGGCTTCTCTTTTAAAACTAAACTTATCTCAAAATTGACTGAACATTTAGTAAAAAAAAAAATCAAAAATAAACGAACTAAAAAACGAGTAGTAAATCTTACAGTTGGCAATACTTCTAAGTACATATATTAAAAAATCTAAACACATATTTAAAAAGTATAATATATACACTCCTTTATATAAATACACATACTATAAATATATAAACTGATTGCTCTGTGCAAGTTTGTGTTATCACACTGTCTGACAAACGCATCCTGAAGATGGGCGAACGCCCGAAACCGGACGATAACCACAAAATGAAGCAGGCTACCACGGAAAATGTCTCTGATACATATTTAAAAAGTTTAATGAGGTAACCACTTTACTTAGCGGTTAAAAATAACTTCATCCATTGCCCGGAGCGTTTTTTTTTTCTTTTAAATAAAATCAGAATGTTAGCACTTACTTCTGAAAGAATGATCAAAAGAGGGAATAATTTTTAGGTTGAATGGTTTGAGGTTCGCTGGCTGGCGCAGATAGGGTACCCTACGGTTAGAATGAGGAAATATAAACGAAAGTGGAACTAATACCACTACCGTCACTGTATGCAGGACGGATGGTGTTGAAAATTACTCTTCAGTGGTCAGTAAATAGGAAGTTAAGAGTTTAGAAGTGGGATGGAAGTCAATGAGGAAATCCAGAGGGGTGATACAAATACAAGGATGATGATTTTGTGTATATATATATGTGTGTGTACTGTGTATGTGTGTGTGTACGGTTTAAATGAATGTGATGTAAGGTCCGTCTATATCCTTTCCACGTTTAATACCACATCCCTACTACCCCTAAAAGTCTCTCTACATAGCGAAACATTTCTGACCAGACAAAAACACGGCAAGCTTAGCTAAGTTTTACATTGGAATCAACCATGAAACAAGAGTTTTTGCGGTAATTTTATGTAGCCGGACTGAACACTGAAAAGAGGGGAAGAAGAATATACTCCATCTACAAAAACCACAACAACAGCATTATATATATATATATATATATATATATACAAGAGACCATGGTTTGATAGTCCTTCTACTGGGGTCCAGCTTGGCTTGTTATATACATTAACATTTCCGTATTAGTTGGCCAGCAACTCTTTAGCAAACAAATCTCACCGCTTAACACCAGTTAGTGCATGTAAACCAGTTAACGTAGGAACTCTTGCCCCTCTAGTTCTTTCAAGTAATTGTCTTGTTAAACTACCTTTTTCCACTCCATTGTAGCCCCATTTGTAATTTGAAAAAGATTTCTTCTTCATCATTGCTTTTAATGAAAAGGAAAATCTGTTATTAAAATATACACAAGATTTTCTATTAACACCTACAACTGTTCCTGACAAATTTTCTTTAAACTTGGAATGATTGTGACAATATTATAGTCCATCATTCATTGCTGATCGTTCAAATCGTCAGAAGTGCATCAGAAGTTTTCATCAGAAATGTAAGTTTTGATTGTCCCGTGAATACGAAAAAAATGCGAATGATCTGAGTGTGTGTATGTATGTATTCTATGTATGTTAATAGAATATCTCAAAAATGAAAAGTCGCAGGAAGTTCAAACTTGATATTTTGTTTAGGCATTACGATCGCATCAGGCACAAACATTTCCGGCAAAATCTATCTACCGGAAGTGAGACTTTTTTTTTTTTAGTTTTTTGTGATTTTCTCGAAATCGGCTCAAAATGATTTTATTTCAGCTTCGTATACCTAATCTATATCATAAATATCTATTTCTTTTATTTGATATATTTTCTTGGGGGAAACAGCAGCGATATATTTTCCTCTAAAGTACCAATCAAGTATATTATAGGTTTTTACCATCTATAACATATTAATACACATTAGAAGCATCAATATGGAATTCTATATTTGAATAAAATCGATTGACCGAAATTGCGACAATTTTGCTGAACAGTCCCGCCCACACACAGTTTTTTTCTACTTTTATTTTCTCAATAAAAAACATTTTTTCTGTCTTTTAAACTTGGCTATACTTACTATGCATATAAAGACGTATCATTTCTGTTTTTGTAAACTTCTTTACAGGAAAATTGATTTTAGAGATGTTTCAGGGGAGTGGAATGGTCAAGCTTCACACTCAAAAAAATGGTTTTATTAAGTTTAGATTCATGTTGTGGTTGGTTCCGCAGAGCTGGAAAGCATCAGAAACATTTTCCGTGATAGTCCTGCTTCATTTTGTGGTCATCGACCGGTTGCGGGCGTTCGCCCATCATCAGGATGCGTTTGTCGTACAGTATGATAACACAGACTTGCACAGAGCAAATTCAGTTTACACACTCCTCCATCCAGTATGCACATTTGCTCTGTGCAAGTCTGTGTTATCACACTGTATGACAAACGCATCCTGAAGATGGGCGAACACCCGAAACCAATCGATGATCACAAAATAAAGCAGGCCATCACGGAAAATGTCTCTGATGAAGTTTAGATTCCTTTAATTCTTATAACAATGAAGATAACTAAACCATCTTATAATATTTAAAAGTTTGAAAAACTTAGCCAATTATAAGCATATAAATGCAATAAGAGAAAGTTGTATGGGTGGAACCAAGGGCAGTACCCGAGATCGCACTGATATCTATTATAAAGTTACGGCTTAGGTAGCAAAAAAAAACATGAAACGGATTAAGTCACGGATGGAAACATAATAATGTACAAAGCATGTCCAGTACTGCATACTCTGTACTTTCACTAATTTATTTTCCCGAAAGGACTAGTCTAACATATATATATATCTCCAGACATTCATTCCACCTATCTAAGAACCTTCTAAACTAACTAATCTCTACCCAAGTCTCGATAATCTTATTACTGAAACTAAGTACAAATCTACAACTACAATATACTAAACAGTAAGCCCATTCATATTCCACTGCAATCAAACATCAACGATTTCCCAGGATCTGTCTTTAAATCAATTATTCCTGAAAGAAAAAAAAAAATCAAATAAAATTAACAGGATTTCCATCTGTACAATTAGCATTCAAAGTTTAAAGAAAATCATTGGAGTGGTGTTTGGAGAAAAAGAGAAAAACTTAACATTAAAACAACTTCAGAATCCTCTAAAAAAAAAGTAAATGTTTACTTTCCCTTACTCCTTAGTAAGAGAAACCAGTGTCAGATCGTGTCAAATTTTCGAATACTTTGTTGTCCTCTGAGTATGAAAACAATAATGTCTATCGATTGTCTGTGTGTGTTTATAATGAAGAGTACATCTCAAAACCAAAAAAATTGTTGGAAACTCGAACTTGGTATTCCATTTAAGGTTACAAAGAAATTTGGTATGGATCGGTCAAGAAAGATACGTTCAATTATGCCAACGTTTCGACAGAGTTTCCTGTCTTTATCAAGGCTTTAATATATACAAATTTATTACATCGCAGAAACATAAAAAATGAAAATTAAAAGTTACTAGTTTCTTTTTTTATGTTTCTGCGATGTAACAAATGTATAAGTTTAAAAATTCTTTCTCCACATCTTCACAACTTTCTACATATTAAAGCCTTGATAAAGACAGGAAACTCTGTCGAAACGTTGGCATAATTGAAAGCTTTCTTTTTTGACCGATCCTCATCAAATTTCTTCATAACATAATTCATCAACGGTCAACAAATACTTTTTTATATTCCGTTTAAGGACTGCCCCAAAGGTTTCCGGCATTATCCACACACCGGAAATGCGATGTCTTTACTGAATATTTTTCACGATTTTCACCTAAATGGCGAGGGGGAACCAACGATTTGCTTTAAGCCTTGTATACATTATCTAGTATCTATACACATAAATATTTAACACTTTTATTTGAAAAATTTTCCTTGGGAGTATTTATTTTTTTTTGGAGGTTCTAGGGGAACAGTAGCGTTATGCTTCTCTCTAAAATACCATTTAAAGTAAAAATATATGGTTCTACCATCTGTATAATATTAATATACGTCGCAAATATTAATATACATCGCAAATATTAATATACATTGCAACATTGCTAAAATTTCAAATTTATTCAGTTATTTGAAATTGCAATTTTACAGAAAAAGGTTTTTGAGTTTTCTTGCAATTTTCTCGAAAAACTTTCCTATAAACTTGAACAGGTATAGGCCTATCACTTTTATATGTAATAGAAACTTAAATTTCCCTCTGAAAAATGGTTTCCAGGGGATTCAGAGAGCTCTGCAACGTTAAATTTCAAATGTGTTTTTATTTAATATTATTTGCATTCTTTTTTAGACTAGAATGTAATAACCACTTTTATATTTACTTGGGTAGGTACTTGTCCCCTACCACCTTTATGTTTCTGTTAAGACAAATAATAAATTTTTATGTTTAAAAAAACGTGGTCATTTTATATATAATGGTATTAAGTATCAGTAAGGGAAAGTCGTGTGAGTGTTTCACATCAGATTTTTCTAGAAAAATATTTAGAAAAAGAAGAAAAAAGTTTTAATGAAAATTTTAGGAACTTTTCATTGCATGCTTGTAGTGAACTCTTAGATAAATCAGATAGATCAGTATATTGACAGAAATACGACAGTTGGTGTAGTGGTTATGATCATGGACTTGTAACTAGAAGGTCCCTAGCTCGAGTCCCGCGTATATAACTCCTAAATTTTATATTTCTTTAAAAAAATGTTTATGGTAAAGTGGGTGCTTTCCGCCTACCCCCCAGTCGCACGACACCTAATTTCAGTGATTGTTGGACGTTTAAGCCGGCCTGAAATTATAGGCAATTACTACTTTTACTTTACCAGATATATGTTTTAATTTCATTCCTTAACTGTTTGCTTGATGACAATCATTTTTCAATTTTATTGGACTTGTTCAGATTTACTCAAGTATAAAACAAAGAAATTTTTGAAAATTTTTAATTTAATATTTTTAGATAAAAATATTGAAATTATAATATATGTATCAATATATATTTTTATGTAAGTACGATATGTTTATTCTGAAACTGAATTACAAATATCTTATGAACGTGATTTTACAATAAACCGGAAACATCAGCTGACTGAAATAAAACTGGTTTTATACTGGCTGTTACAATTATTATTATTATTTCGCCGTGAAATAACATCCCACACTATAATCATAATGTCCCTGGATACAGTACAGACCTGATATATATATATATATGCAAAGAGGGAGGAACTGCTCGTATATGATGTATTTCCCAGAGTACTTTCATTCATATATTTTATTGTTATATATAAATATATGATGGATATTATACAAATATAACAAAAAAAAAAAACATTATATAAACTTATAATAATGCAACAGGTTTTGCACAATTCATCTTTGATAAAAAGTGAGAAAACATAAAATGGATGGATACCAAGAAAGTTCTCACACAGGCTCATTTAACAAACACAACCTTCTAACGTATTTTGCAAGCACACTTGCCTGACTGGATTTTTAAATCCGCATAAATAGTGACAAGGTGCATTTATTATAATACTTGTTTGATTGTTAAGATTTTATCTGATTTCATAATAATAATAATATATTTTAATAAAACATTTTGTACATTATAAACTTAACTGAAATAAAAATAATTTTTATAATTCAGAATAATACGCTGCCGGATAATTCATCAGATATTCAATAGACAAATAAGCAGTCGATCAATTCATCTTCCTATAAAATTGTCCTTCTACACAAAGTTAGCTGGAAGCCTGTTATCATATCAGCATTAATGGACCAATCACTACTCTATGATAATCAATCCAAACTGCTGTCTGAAATTTTTACATCAAGTTGTTTTCCGGATACCCTGGACAAGTCTTAAAAAAAATGCTTCCTAATTTTTCTGACATAACATGATTTCCATAACACATTTCGCATAAAGTGTAATACATTGATTTTATTTATTTATTTATTTATTTATATATTTTTTTTTTTTTGCCTCTTTACGACCATACCTTTTTGCCTTTTTGACTCATACAAGTACTCCAAAAGTTCGAACTATCTTCATCTGTGCATGAGTCTTCCTATGTTCGTCTTTCTCAGTTAATTATTTCCTTCTCATAAGATGAATTGCGAAATTATAATTAAAAACAAAAAGTCTACTCTTTTTCATGTAAAAAATTATATTATTCATGCATATTTAATTTTGCCATTTTTATTTCTTCTTATGTTCGGATATTGTAAATCCTACGATATCATGTCTATTTACTATGTTTCAACCGCTTACAGCTGCTATAAATCAATAATTTATTTTAACAATCGAATATATTGGTATAGTGGGGGTAATGCTTTGCATGGAAATTCTCTTTAAGTTTCAAGAAAATTGAAGAAATAACGACTGAATTAAATAAAAAAGATTTTTGTAAAATAAAAAAAGTATGTTATTTATAATGGCATCTTCTCTGAACCAAAATTAATTTTGACGATTTAATAAAACTAACATAAAATTACTATAAAATATGTTAAATGTTATTGTTTTAAAATAAAATTTATAAACAATATAATAAACATTATAAGAGATGTAAACATATTAAATTCTATTTTGTATTTTGAAATTTACTTGGAAAACTAATGCTTATATCTTGTAAATAACAATTTAATTGTAACCAGTTTAAAACACATGAAAGTTTGTGTATAAAACATTAACAAGTAATGTGTTTAAATTTGATATACTTAAAAACCATAAAATTTGTGAAACAAGAAATTTAATTAAAATATTCCTATAATAAGACAATTTAGATAATTAGATAATTTTGAAAAAAAAAAATTAATTGCAAATACAAAAATTTAACACGTTTGCTATCATATTACGAGATCATATGCTCGTATTAAAAAAAGATTAAAATAAACATTAGAATACTTTATGGAACGGTAATTTCCATTAAGGATAATTATAATTTCCATTCTTATTAATGAAGCACCTATAAATTAAACAAGTTTGTGGTTCGTGTAAGTTAAAAGTTAAGGACAATATAGATAAATAAATAAATCCATTATTTCTTTCTTTTTTATTACATTAATTGTGCTACGAATAACTGACCTTTAAATTAGCACAGACGGAGACCTCTTTGATATTTCTAAGAACCTGGAGAGCAGAGAAACAAGAAGGAGATGCACCGGAACAGTGTTTCTTGTCTTATACAGTGTACCTTGTCAAGTTCACGTTCTTCTGATTAAAATATAGTGGAAACCATTTAAAATAGAAGTGGTTGACCAGAAGTCACTATTTCTAGTGATCTTATAAGGAAATCATTCCTGAATTAGAAGTGGGTTAAAAAAGAAAGCAAGAGATAGACTTTTGTAGCCAGAGCAAGGAATCAATTTCTCGGGAGCTATTTTTTGGCTATAGAAATCCTTAAGTAACTCCTGGAAGATTATCAGCTTTTGAGGTAGGTTCAATTTTTAAGGATTCGATTTAAATTCCTGATACTGAACCCAGACGAGCAGATTTATTCTGAATGATCTTGGCCAAAAGGGGCCAAAATTATTTATTTGACGGGGCCCGATTAAGACCATTCTAAGCCAGCTAGTTCAGACTCCTAGCTTGCTCGCGATCGGACTAGTTGTGTTTCTATAGATGCGTGTGTGTGTGTGTATGTGTGTGCGTATATGAGCAGTAATCGCAGAATGCTCAAAAGTATTCCGATATTCCGTTTAGATATCATCAGATAATTACAATACTAAGTTTAAAAGCATCAAATAGAAAACCCTTTTTTTTTCAGTTTTTCGCGGTTTTCTTAAATACAAGTAAGAAAGGATAGAAAAGAAACTTTTGAATATGTAGTATACAAAATACAAATACATTTTATTGTGTTTTTTCCTGAGGGCTTGTGGACAAGCTGCCATTTGAAATAATTACGCCAATATTTTTATCATAGCAAAAACAATCAATATTTAAAATTTGAGGAAAAAAGTAATTAGAATTTTTTTCTCTTTAAGACAAAGGGCACCGACCTGTTAGATTTTCGATATGAATTGATTTACGATTCTGTTTTTTCATATCGAAACAAAAAGAAAAGGTTTTTAGAGATTTATCTGTGCGTCAGTAGGTATATGGTTATTTGTTTATCTCAAAATCGAATAATCATAGAAAGGTCAAACTTAGTCTTCCGTATGATTTATACCAGGAAAGTTGGATACAAAGGTTTCGATCAAAATCGATTAATCGAAAGTAAGAATTTTACTGAAAATGTTTTTACAGATTTTTTTTTTTTTACACGATTTTCTAAAAAAATCAACGCCAACGATTCGGGGGCTTGATTCTTCGCATTAAATTACTTAGCACACTTTTGAGTACTTGCTAACCACTCTTATGTAGATCTAATCAAAAAATTATTTGAATCTTCAAGAGGAAACGCTTTATCGTCGAAACAGATAATAATCGGGGCTGTTCAACTTTGTTCAGATGCCATAACGCACAGCATTAAAATCCATCTTGGTAGACATAAAATCGATGGGATATGAAAATAAATAGAAACATTCATAGTACACTACCCATACTGCAAACAGCTACAGCCAGCGTGCCTGCAGCGGGGGCTTTAGCAGCCATAGAGATGATTATAATGGACACCATTATAATGAGAGTCGATTATAATGGTCATCAAATTCAATAGGTCGATCTATGTCTAGATCTAGCCTGTCTAGAAACACTCTGGTATCTTTTGGTACAGTTTCCCGAGGCCCAAACCATAGACTATGAATAGAAAAGCCTCCTCTCTAATTTTCACTTTAAAGAAAGGAATGCATTTCACGGAGATTGCCTTCTTTTCTTTGTCGATCTTCGCTGCCTTGTCCTGGCAGTTCGACTCGTAACGAACTGTCGGATCCAGGATCCGATCAACTGCAGTTTTTCTTTTTTTGCAGAAAGCAACTATATCGGTGAAACGAGTGGATCCATCAGTGACAACGCAGCATACGTAGCAAACAAGCCACGTTCACCAATTTGCCCCATGAAGGTGTGCTTAAGACTATGGTGGTGGCGGGTCGCGAAAAGCACGTTATTAGGATAGTGGGCGGGAGTTTCGTTCTCACTGCCTCATTTGCGGTAGAGAGGTCCAACATCTCCAAGCGACTGACAACCAACCAGCACCAGGTACCGCATGGAGTGAGGCATAATTGGTATTTTATTTGGATAGCGATATTTAATTTGTTAAAGAGAATATAAAGGACCTACATGAATTTCTCAAAAGTCTAATGTAACTATTAATTATTAATATATCATGCTTTTTATTTCTTTTTAAATTTCATTAATTCAATTCTGTTTTTATAAATAAGAAAATCTTTTTATTGGCTTTAATAGGTTTTTTGCCATCATTATCAGATACAAGTTTTAAAACTTTCTGAGTACCAAAATCAGTTTTTTTTGTAGAAATTGATTTCTTTGTTATACGCTAATGACAAAGGAAATTCCAAATTTGATATTCCTATTGGCAGGAAGATTCCATTCAAAAAACTACTTTTACAAATACAAGGAAACTCCATTTTTCTTCTTTTTTTCCCCGATTTTCTTGAAAACAGCAGTGGCCAAAAAAAACCCTTTCATTACAGTTCTACATGTAAGGCATAAAATTAAAAGTGTTATAAAGAATTTAAACTAAATTTGTGGTTGTAAAAAATGTAAAACCATGTTTGGTCAACATCGTTTCCCAATTAAATAAACGTTTACCTACTTTTTCGTAATTTATTCAACACTTCATTTTGTATTTTGTTTTTTTTAATTCTGTTTTACTCCAGCAATATTAGCAACAATTTTAAATTTCCATTCAATATATTTCCATTGTCTAATTAGAAGTATAGAAATTTTATTTCTGTTATTTATAATTCTGAAGAATACTTTGTTTTATTTTGTTACGCACTTTATAAACTTAGTATAGACCGTGAAAAATGCAATAAATTTGACGAAATGTCGGTGAAAATTTTTAGAAAAACCTAACCGAATCTCGATGTCCAGTTTTTACAATACTAATTTCATTTTATTTTAAGATGATTCTTAAAGAAAAAAAAAGAATAATTTTAAAGAGAAATTTTTTATTTGCAAAAAGGAATGTAAATAAATTTTAATCAAATATGAGGGGATAAATTTTATTATACATTTCCAACCCCCTCATCATTTTTATTTGATTCCCACGCTGCACAGCTTATCGGATTTACAACAAGGTGGTGTGGGATTTTATATCCGTTATTATTGTTATTGTAGAAAACTAGTTAAGGTTCTGGTGAAATGGAGGTGGTAATGTCCAGTTAGAAAACTGGAGGGGGAAGATGTTACGAGAATAGAGTGGTCTATCTTCTCTATGAGAGGTTAACACTATGAGTGGAGGGGGGTTATTAGTATAGTTGGCCAAACCTTTAAGGGGTGGGGGTGAGGTATATAATACACCCCTCTGACATGGGGTGGTTGTAGCCTTCTCTATACAACACTAGCTACAAGCTGTAGGTACTGCGAGAGAGATTGAGCGGCGGTGGAGAGGGGTCCAGTATTCACTGTTGTATGTTATATATATTCCATTTCTCTTACTCTCTCACGCTCTGTTACTCTCCAGTGTGTATACATTCTCTCTATAACTATAGGAGAATGGGAGAGAGTAAGTAAGGTAATAGTGTGCGTGTCTATATGTGTTGGTGTAGTGAGAATATGGTAGTAGAGTACAGTGAACACACTCGTAGAGCGTTAGGTTTACCCTCCACCAAGGCATTGATTTGGTAGACTGTCCAGCGTACACTACACCAGTACAGAGTACGTCTCGACCGAGTAGAGACCATCCATATAGCAGCCTTCCAAACCTGACCATATTGTCTGGGCCTCAACTCACTTTGGCTATGTTTCTGGCCTTTTAATCTGCTTGCTCTACTGCACAGTCACAACAGAAATCTACAATCATCTAATAAATAAATAAAAAAGGTATTTTTTTAAAAATAATTTAATGTTATAATTAATTTGTACTTACTGTTTTATTATTATTTAATTATTAAGTTTATTATTAAAATAATTTTTTCAAAGTTTACAAGCAAAGTCTTTTTTTCCAATTCTTTTTTTATTTATTTATTTATTTAAAGTTCAAGTAGCTATCATCAAGGTTGGAATGATTCTGCCCCCGAGTTGGAGGCAGCTCTTGCTTTTCTTTCTAAAGCTGCCAGCCTCCACCTCCGCCCAACTGCCTCCCTAAAATTTTAGAGAAGGGGCCTGGATGAAGCTATGACTTTTTCCCGCCCCCCGGGGAGCCCACTATTTTAAACCTATACTGCGCACGCGTCCACACCCATTTTAACCCCCTTTTGTTTTATTTCTTTCAATTCCAAGTGTCTATTTTCTTTTTGTAATATAATTAATTAATTTTTGCAAAAATATATATATATAATTATTATTTAACCAAATTGATCAAACTTTTTCACTTATTTAAGACACTAATGTTCTATCATATATTTAATAAGCTTATATAATTTTGCTGGGTAAAAAGGGGTGGGGGGGGACAAATTCATACATGAAAAATAAATAATATTTGAATTTCAATTCATGGAAATATAAATTAGGTTCCTATAAAAGTCAGATGATTTTCAAAATACCCACTGTTTCACTCAATTTTTCAATTTAATTAAAAAAACAAATAGAAATAAATTAATTAAAATAAAACAATTTTAATATTTCTTTTACTATATTTAAAAACTTTATAACAAATCTAGATATCTAGTCTCTAATACTAAAATTTAATTAGTTTAATCTAATCGTAAAATATTCATTAAATCTTTCTCCTCAATAAAATAAATTTATCAAGCATAAATAATATTTCAAAATGACTTCTTATATGCACTTATTCGAATGGTTGATAACGGCGCAGATGGGCCTCATAGCCAATCGATTAGTTCACACAAATGGCTGGGTGGTACGTATATCTGCTCTCTCTCTGCAAGCGCAACCAAGAGGCGACCTCACAGGATCATAATGTCATCTCCTTTATTCAACGTAATGCATTATAACAATTTTTTTTTTTTTTTAAACTAAAATTTTATTTCATCTTCTTAATTATATGTTCATAGAATATAGTTTAATTATTTCAGAAATTTGTATTTCTTAGTTTTTTTTTCTGAGATTAAGCGATCAAAATGAATTGAAAAAAAAAGGAGTGATCTACAAGTTTTTTTACTCTATATTTATCGATTGGTGATATCGATTGATTAATATATTTTTAAAAAATATAAGAAAATTATCATTAAAAAAAAAACAACATAGAAATGTCTTGATTTAGTTCATATTCTACGCAGTGAAAAGTAATTTAGAATCCATTTGAGATAAAAATCAGATTTTTATCGTTTTTATATGAGCCATATTGTATGGATACATTAATACTAAATTTCTACGTTTTCTTTTCTCATAAAAAAATAGTTTATAGAATTCATTATATTAAATTATGGGAAGAATAAGGTTTAGAGTTGTTTGTGTTACCTTAGACACATTTACAAAATCTAGCAAACGACGCCGTTGTGGAGGGAGGGGAACAGGACAGATTTTTGGGACTTTGGGTATGAGAAATCCTCATGTTCCACCTTCATTCGATTCTAATTCTAAGTTTAAAATTAGTTTGTTAATTGAGAGTTTTCTACCCATTTTTAGCAATAGGGGAATGAAAATTTAAAATATTCTATTTGAACAATTTTCCCTATTCCCCTCCCTTATTTGTTATTTTGTTTACAATTAAATCCTAGAGAAATACACATTTAGAAATTATTGCGCATCACAACAATGGCGTTTTAGTGGGGTGAGTATATATGACGCCATTACCACCGGGCTGCGTTTTGCATTTCGAGAGGGCTCTATGGACAGGCCTACAACATAATGGCGCATGGATTAGGCAACTTACTGTTGGGTTGCATCATATCGATCTATTTAGAAATGGACAACTCTAATATTTGATTTTCATTGAAAGAATGCATTGTTTGTAATTTTTTTTTTTTTTAATTTTATTTCCTTTAACGGCTGGCTGACTTTAAAAGGAAATCATTGCAATCATATCCAATTTTCCATATTAGGTTTTCATTGGAAATATGTATTTTGATGATATTGAAAACGCAAATTCCAGCAAGAATAAACTTGATAATCCGACTAGATATGACCTTCGTCAATCCGTTTCGTCAATTTTGAAAAAAATCGGTAAACCGAGTAGTGCATTTTCCATTTATGAGTTTTATTGGTTTATGACCTTTTTCAAGATCTGGTTTCAAAAAAAGGTTCCAATGATTTTCTTTATACTTGACAATGGTGGAATGACTGGAATGATTTCCTATAATCGTGGGGGGATAGCTATACATAAAACACAATTTAATTGAAACATTAGAATGTCGAAAGGAATATCAGAGCTTCTGGCAAGCTTCAATGGTGTTGTTAAGCTTAAATGGCTATTCAAGCTTAGAATTAGGGGCCAGATTAGCTTAGTGATAGCGTATTGGACTAGCAATGCAGAGGTCCCGGATTCGGTGCTGCCTTTTTGATTTTCTCATCCTAGGAGCTTCTGCAGCTCACTTCCCGGTGATGGGCAGTGTTGTGTGTTTGCGGAAGAGCGCTGTCCAAAGATCGGCAGTGCACTGAGAAGGTTCCGATTTATAGGGTAGCTATGAGGATCCAGAAGAGCTTTGGATAGCGTAGACTTGTTCCTCCCCAGAGGCATTTAAAAGAAAAACGAGCATAGAACTTGACACGCAAATTTCAACCATTTTTAACTCCTTTTTAGTGTCTGATAATGTTCTTGGGATTTGGTCGTAAATAATTTTTGGATAGAATCGTACAAAAAAAAATGCATTATACTCTCAACATTATCAGAAATTTTAAGAGATTTCTTCCATAATACCATGCTTCCTTCATTTTTACATCCTCTTACTCCTCCTACTAAGAGGAAGTATTGGCGATCGTGCCAGATTTTCAAAATTAAGTTTTCACCGGAAATACATGTTTTTGGGATCCCCTGGATACGGAAAAAAAAATGCTTTTAGTGAATGGTCTGTGTGTGTGTGTGTGTGTGTGTTAACAGAATATTTCAAAGACGCAAAGTCGCAGAAAGTTCAAACTTGGTATCCCATTTAGGCACTACCACTGCATCAAACACAAAGATTTCGGGCAAAATCCATGAACCGGGAGTGAGAATTTACTTTCTTTTTTTTTTTAGTTTTTCGTGATGTTCACGCAAACCGCACCAACGATTTTCTTGCGTATATTATCTATACACATAAATATTAAACACTTTTATTTGAAATATTTCCACGTGGAATTTGAATATTTTGGGATTGATGATTTCCTCTAAAGCTCCACTCAGTATAATATATGATTTTACCACCTATATAATATTATACACTTTAGAAGCATTGATAGAATTCCAAATTGGAAGAAAATCGTTTAACCGGAAGTGCGAGATTTTACAGAATAGATTTTTGAATTTTTTGTTTTTGAATTTCCTTAAAAACGGTTACAACGATCTTCTTTGAAATTGGAATCCTTGCTGCAAAGATAGAAACGTATCACTTTTATCTGATATATTTTTCCTCAAAAAATTTGATTTTTATAGGGGTTTATTGAGGATTATTTCATTGCGTTTCCTACCAGATTTTTTATTTTATTTTATTTATTTCTGTGTTGTTGTGAAACTTGATAAAACCAAATGAAAAGGAATCTAAAGGTACATGATCCTCCTGACGGTATGGCGGTTGTTTGAATCTACAAGAGTTGATTTTAAAAGCAGCATTGTTTTGTGTAAACGTTATCGTGGAGTAACTTCCGCTTCAGAGAGAGATGTTTGAAGTGAAGCCAATCCTGAAATAGCGACGATGTATTTTTGTTTGGTCCTCTGGTAGAAGTTATTATGTACCGTTAAATTTCAACCAACGGAAGAAATGAAAACACATGTACGAAACTGGTTCATATTTCAAGATAAATAATTTTCTAGAAAATAAATAAAAGAAAGTAAGAAGATGTAGAGTATTGAGACAAGTATATAACCTATATATATATTAGGGGATTAAGTAGCATAAAAGAAAAAAAATGTGAGATAAATTTAATATTTCCTTTCACATACAAACTATAACTGTTTACCGCTTTACTTATTGAACGACCCTCATAATTTTTCATAACAATAAATAATGTAAAATTACCAAAAATTTCGTAAACTGTATTTATATCTTAGAAGTTTTCTAAGCTCACATTTGATGGTAATTTCTTTGAGTGTGACGGAGAGAAACTGATGTGTGTGTGTGTGTGTGTAATATTAGATGGTGAAGTGTAGAAGGGAAGGTGGAATACTTAGGCACAAAGGACCAGTAATTTAGCCGACAGAGTTCATTATACATTCAAGAAGCTTGAACAAAGACAGAGTGAGGTGGAGGCTGTGTAAGATAGGGAAGAGAGAGAGAGAATGAGGTTTCGTTGAAGAGGAAGAAGTAGAAGTAGGTTTGGTGCGAGGAATGTGAAGTGGAAACGGAGTGGGGGATTGGGGTGACTGGTGAGGACTTGAGTTTCTTAGCGTCTAATCAAAATGCAGGTAAATTTCTTGGCCCCTCGAGGGTGTACGTTAGAACTGTATATATGAAGAAAGGGTAAGACTTTATATTATATTGTGTGTGTGTGTGGGTGTGTTTTCAGAGAGTTGTAGTCTACTTTGTTATTTCATACACCGAGCGCTTTTCCTTACGCCCATGTCCTCCAACTATACTTCTGCCCCCTGTACAGCTCAAGAAAACTCCCCAAATAAGAAGCTTCTAGTAACATCCAACACTAGAGGCACCTACATAACCCCCCTTTAAAACACAAACACATGCACATATACACCCAAGAAAACTCTTCCCATATATATATACACCGTGTGTAACAACTTCCTGTTTAATCTCACAAAGTTATTCAAAGGACGTTTTAAACATATGCAAAGCTCGTGTTGGTGCTTTCCTTTCCAGGTTTTATATATATATATATATATATATATGTGTGTGTGTGAGTATGCGTATGTCTTCTGTGTCATGTGAGTGTGAGTAGTGTACGAGAATATGTGAAAATCTCTTTGGGTGTTTCGTTTTCTATCTTATATAACCCCCACCGCACGAACCCTGTTTCTTACTCTTTCCATGTTCCGGAGTTGGATATAGGAAAAGCAAACCTTACTGGAGTTTTGTTGCAGAGTATAACGAAGTGGGTGAAGACATGGTGTGCCTTTATAAGTACAAACAAAATACTGAACCATCGTAACTGTGTTGTGTGTGTTTGTGTGGATGGGTGCTCTGTTGAACATAGCTAACTTTAAATTGTAAGAACAACATCAACTTTAAATTGAAATATCCGCGCACCGCCTCCAATCCCATGCCCAGCACACAAACTAACAAACCACCCCCACTACTTCACCGCCGCCGATGCCGCTTCCATCTGGTTCTTCTTCATCTCGCTAAAACTCCATCATGTCTTTTCTCTATATACTTCTATCTATAGTAAAGAAAAGAGCTGGAAGAGAGATAGAGAGTTCAAACCTAAGCTCTTTCTCCATGTTTGAACTAAAACTCCACCCGAGGCTCCCCCACACACACATCTTCTCCTCCTGCCCCATCGACAACCACTAACCTCCTCTGTTTTCTACAACTACATCCTCTACAGTTTTCTCTTTAACTATATACAGACAAAATGGCGTCCAAGTTAAACACTAAGGATTACACCCCAGGGTGTACCACTAAGGGCTGGCTATATGGAAAGAGAGAGAGAGAGTACGCCATCTCTACCCGTCGCCACTTCCATTCGTTTCGCAGCCCAGCCGTTTGCTCTCGTTTAAATCCCTTATTTGGTTTTCATTAACTCCCTTAGTCTTCTAGAAAAGGGAAAACTTACTTCTAGGGCTGTATCCTAAATACTGTTGCATATATCTAACTGAGCATACATACAAATTTCAACAGAAGTTTAGAATAAAATACTTTCAAATAATCCAAATACGTAATAGAAAGACCGGAAGCAAAGTACATAATCTTTCCAGCCAATATAATTTCAAAACCAAAAAAAGAAAAAAAAATCTTACAAATAAACATTTGTTAAGAACAAATATGGCATTAAATACGTAGCTATGAAATTTTTCCATGTACAAGGTGGTAAACCAGCATTTTCATAGTGATCTTGGCGTCACTGCAAATCCAAAGGACATATTCATCGATATTACTGAAAGGGCCAGCAAAAGTAATTGAGGTGTACAATGTCTTGGGTTTGGTATACTCACAGACATTACAGACCATTCACTAAAAACATTTTTTTTCCGTATCCGGAAGATCCCAAAACAAATATTTCCGGTGAAAACTTAATTTCAAAAATCGGGCACATTGCATTTTTTTGTACGATTCTATCCCAAAATTATTTACGACTAAATCCCAAGAACATTATCAGACACTAAAATGGAGTTACAAATGGTTGAATTTGCATATCAAGTTCTATGCTCGTTTTTTTTTTTAAATTGTCTCTGGGGAGGAACAAGTCCTACGCTGTCCAAAGTTCTTCTGGGTTCACATAGCTACCCTATAGCTCACAATTATCTCAGTGTTCTACCGGTCTTTGGGCAGTACTCTTTCGTGCACACAACACTGCCCATCACCGGGAAGTGAGCTGCAGAAGCTCCTATGATGATGAGAAAATCAAGAGGCAGCACCGAATCCGGGATCTCTGCATTGCAAGTCCAATGCGCTATCACTAAGCTAATCTCGCCCCTAATTCTAAGCTTGAAAAGACATTTAAGCTTAACAACACCATTGAAGCTTCCCAGAAAGCTCTGATATTCATTTTGACATTCAAATACTTCAAGCGAATTGAGTTTTATGTATAGTTATCTCCCCCATTATTATAGGAAATAATTCCAGTCATTCCACGTTGCCAAGTATACTGGAGAAATCATTGGAACCTTTTTGAAACTAAAATTTCGAAAAAGGTTACAAACCAATAAAACAAATAAATTGGAATTGCATTTCCGGTTTACCGATTTTTTTTTTCAAAATTGACGAAACTCAAAGGTCGGATTATCAAGTGTGTTCTTCCTGCTAATTTGTGTTTTCAAAAACAGCAAAATACATATTTCCGGTGAAAACTCAATTCACGTCAGCCAATCGTAAAAAAAAATAAAATTTTAAAAAACAAAAAACCTTAGTTTATCTGTGACTGTTTTGCTTGACTCTTTCTCCTGGAACTGCCCAAGTTCTACATTATAGAAGACTGTTTGACAATGTACAAAACATAGATATTACAGGGAAGTCACAATAGATCTTTTATAGATCTATCGCAAAGGATTTGGCTTTTATGGCCATTTCCTCTAAACATCCCATACTTCCAAATGCAAACCAACTTCTTTTTTCTCAAAATTGATGTGACGAGCAAGAAGTGGAGGAAGAATACCCTCAAAGAAAAATGGAATAAAGTAATGGCATTATCTCCTGTTACTCGGTTGGGCTTTAGACAAAAGGAAATTGACCTATCTGGAGTAAAATTGCTTTCACTTATACCTAGTATAAATCATCCCACAATACAAATGGGATGTATTGCAATTATAGTGGGTTCAGATGTCTTGGAGAGGTGTTGTGATGCGATGAATAGTTGGGAGTTAGTTAGAGATTTTTAGAGAGTTGTTACTCGGAATATGAATTACTAATTTACGAATATAGATATATATTTTAACAATAATTTAACGTTTGAAAAGATAAACTACAATTAATTTAAAGTGATTTAAATGTAACTAGAATGCACAATTATAATGAGTGATAAATAAATATATGTTTAAATACTTAGATAGGGACGCGCTCCGATGTATGAACTATGTCACTGGTAGAATCTTGATGTTACGCTGATAAAATACTGAAGAATAATCCCGCCCTCTTCTTGTGGAGAGACATTATATTGCCATCATTGACAAGTGTGTAATTACGGGTCACACTAAAACATCTCTTGCCGTGTGTTGACCCTAGGTCTTGAATAGGTCGATGAACAGGTGTGGCAACAGGTGATGGCAGTTATCAAAAGACTGTAGCCAGGTGGTCTTTTGAGTGTTTGTTTATTGGCGGTTATCAAAAGACTGTAGCCAGGTGGTTTTTTGAGTGATTTGTTGACCCTTGTATATTGGCCAGGCGGCTTCTGTATACTGACCGTATAATGACCCTTTTGAAAGCAGTGTGTCTTTGGCGGTTCCTGTCCTTGGCGGTCCCTTTGACCGTTCACTGACCGCGGCTCTTGACCTGAATAATAGCGACTGGCTGGCACCACTAGTTATAATTTTTGTAATTAAAAATTATATATTTCCTTCTTGTTATCACATTACACAATCTTGCCAGATTGTTGAAATTGTGTTTTCACGAGAAGTACATGTTTTGGGATCCCCTGATTACAAAAAAATGTTAGCGAATATTGCATGTGTGTGTGTGTGTTTAACAGAATATCTCAAAAAAGAAAAGTCGCAGGAAAGCTCAACTTGGTATTCCATTTAAGCACTTACCGCATCAGACCCAAAGAGTTTCGGCAAAATCCATCAACAGAAAGTGTGATTTTACTGAATGGTTTCTTTTTTTCAGTGTTTCTTGACTTTTTCTACCAAAATGGCTCCAACACTTTCTATAAATGAGTATACTATCTATATAAATAATACCTATCACTTTGTATTTGTAACATTTTCCTGGGAAATTGATTTTGGGGGGGGGGGTTTCTGGGGGATACAGTAGAGGTTATGCTTTGCTCTAAACTACCACTTCAGTATAATATATAGTTTTATCACCAACATGATGATATTAATACATCGTTAACAGTATTGATAGAATTCAAACTTCTAGAATTGCGATTTTACACAGTAGGCTATTGAGTTTTCTTAAAAACGGTTCTTTGAACTTGAAATTAATTTTCATTGCATGAAAAAAAAAATGTCATTTTTAATTGAAATATTTTTCTCAAAAAAAAAAATGATTTAAGAGGTGTTTTGAAGGCCTCTTAGTTAGGTTTAAATTTAAACTGACATTACATGATCTTGAAACAGAGAGCGCCCAATTCAGATATTACTCCCACCAACTTTTTCTCATTGCCAACGTTTCTAAACATTATAATTTTTATAGAAAATTTTATTAATGAGATTATATTAAATGGAGTAAAAGAAAGTCTTTTAAGTGTTACCACATCAGATTTTTTTATACCCCACCCAAATTTTTCGCGATTTCTTCAAAAATTACTCCAACGATTTTCTTTAAACATTGCATTATAACTGTACATATAAATGCCTGTTAGTTTTTACAGGAACTTTTAAGTTTCTGCGTGTTCTGTGGGCGCCGCTTTCTTCTAAAAGTGCCATCGGTTGACCGGAAAGTTGGACTTGAGTTGAATTGAAATCTCAATGGTTGTACAAAGTTTAGAAGAAAGATAAATTTTGATAAAACCTTATGTTTATATAAAAAGAGATTAGCGAACAGATAAGTTTAAAATAATGTGAAGAGTAATGGAAGATAAGAACTAAATAGAAAACAATGGAGTATAAGACAAAAGGTACATTACAAGAGGTAGTGCAAATTATTATTATTATTATTATACATCATCAACGTTATCTTGTAATGCAGAAGGCCGCCGTTGACTAAAACTCTTCTTCAAAATATACAGTGTAAACTGTAAAAGAGGAAATATAACTTTCATAGTGCGCTGAGATAGGAAACACTGTTGTTACGATTCTAACGGAAGTGAAAAGAGAGGAAGGACCAGAGGAAAGAGAGGAAGTCAAGATGTGGCCAGGAAGAAAGTCAGAGCGGCCAACCCTGTGGATGGTGGGTAGAGTTCCGGTTAGTGCGCAGCTAGGGGTACTTCCTCTTTAACTATATAGTATCTAATTCTCTTTACCATTTTCTCTGTCTACTCTATCTCTATCGCTCTCTCGTTGGTTGCACTATTTTCTTCAGAGCTGAGATTGTTTTAGAATGAACTAGAAACAGCTTATTATGAAGGAGGGATATTCCAACAGTTGGAGGTAAAACAGAAGAGAAAGCGAAAGAGAGTGAGACAGAGTTTGGTGATGAAGAAGAAGTCGAAGTAGAGATGTCAGTTGCTGTGGTTTGCCATTGTCGCCGCTACCAGTGTTAACGTCTGTAACAGCCATCCAACCCACAACGACATATGCATAATTTATTTGGACTGCATGGTAGCGTCTAGGCTGCCTCCTGGTGACAACTCCTTTCTCCTGTTCACTCACTCTCTCTCTCTCTCTTCAGCTCTCCACAGTTCCTACATGGTGCTGAGAATACACTAGAAGAGAATAGACTACATTTGCTATTTCTCTTCAGCCATGCCTTCCTAGCCGTCGTCTCAAGTACTTCATCTTTATCACCACTTCTAGAAGGGTCTCTTTTCTTATGCAAACAAGAAACTACTCAAACAACCTTCCCCACCCGGAACAGTAGAGTATCATCGTCACACGGCTATAGTCTCGTTTCTCTTTATCTAACTATGTTTATCTTACAAATACAATCTAAACATATATACATTATATATATATATATAATTATATATAATGCGTCACTGACAATTCTCCAAACAAACATTTCTAAATATATAATAATAATAAATAATATCAGAATTATATTATTATAATAAATTATGATATTAATTTACATAAAATTAATTCTTTTCCACTAACACACTTTATGAGAGTTCAATGTAATTTAAAACAATTTTTGTATTATATAATAACTAACCTTCTAAAAGTAGGGTGCCGTATGAGGGTTTATTGGTAAGGTCGGGTTCGGGATCCGGAACCGTTGCTTTTTACTTTCTCTTACTGCTGATAAAGAGGAAATATTGCAAATCGTGTCAAGTTTTGATATCAAGTTTTCACCGGAAATTCAGCGGATTTTTTACGTTCTCTGAGTCCCGAAACAATGGAAATGAAAAAATCGCAGAAAGTTCAAACGTGACATATCGTTTAGGTTTCACCAGGGTAACCTAAAGTTGGACACTAAAGTTTCAATCAAAATCGGTCAAAACCGGAATACCACACTTTACTGAAAGGACTTTTTAGTTTATTTCCGATTTTCTCTTAAAAACAGCTTAACGATTTTATAGAATAACAAGTATATATACAGAAGAGCTGACTAACATACAAACTTTTATTGGAAACAGTTTTGCGGGAAAAATCGTTTTAGGGGCATTTTGGAGGGAGTATGATGTTAGGTTTTCCTCTAAGTACATTTTATGATCTGTTATATATATAATATTGATAAGAGGTAAGTAAAGTAATGCCTAATTTTTCAGGCGGGCTTAACGTCCAACTGCCAACTTAGGTGTCGTGGACGGGGGGGATGGAAGCACCTACTTTACTAATAACATTTTTTAAACAAATATAAAATTTAGCAGTTATACGCAGGAGTTGAACTGGGGTCCTCCCACTTACAAGTCCATGCTCATAACCACTACACCACACCCGCCCCCTGATAAGAGTTAATTATATCACCTAAATTTGTAGTTTGAAGAAAATCAATAGACCGGAAGTGCGACTTCAATGAACGGTTTTCTTTGTTTTTCTTTAGTATTCTGCGACATTTTCTCGTTAAAAAAGTATATATAGAACTTATCACTTTTATTTGAAATTTTTTTTCGTCTTTGTGTTCAATTTTCGATAGTTAGTGTAGGTTAAAACAAAAGACGTAATCACAGGAAATTTGCAGCAACTCTATATATTTATAGCTGCAGCATTGAAAACCAAAAATAAATTAACAAAAATTACCAATAAAAAACAAATTAAAATCACAAAATACACAAAAGTTGCGCTAAAAGCAGATTTATCTTTAAATTTGCTTTCTTTGCGTATTTTTTCAATTTTATATTAATTAGAGAATCTAAACTTGTAAAATGTTTTTGTTTTTTTTTGAGGAAACCATGCACTTCCTCTCCCCCCAAAACGTCTTTAAATGAACTTTTTGTGGGGGGGGGGGGGAATCCCAATAAAAGTGATACAATCTGTATTCATAATCAGTGTCACAAATTAAGAGCTCTAACAGCAGTTAGAGAAATTAAAAACTTTGCCAAACTTTCAATTGTTTATCAACAAAATAAAAATAAATAATTTATAATAATATTATAGAATAAATATACAATAATTTATACGGAAGTTCAGCATTTAGGCCACCAAATTGGCCCATTATGCCCTGTATCGAGTAAAAGTGTAATAGGATCCAAAGAGATAGGATCTAAAGCAGAGAGGTAGACACACAAAATTGAGAATCTCTCTCGCTACTTGGGCCAGACTAGAGTGGGAGACTCTGTTTATATACAGCTGCACTAGCCTTACAAGAGGGTAATTAGAACAGTTTACACAGCAGTTACAACGCGTCAGCAACCAACTACTACCTTTCTCTTTACTCAGTCTAAATCTCTCGCTATCTAATTTCTATTTACGTGTAAAGTCCTGGCAGTTTGGTCTCTATTTTTTTGTAAGTGTCCGCTTCCTCACTAATTTCTCTCCTTCTAAAACTCTGTTAAACTTCAACCACTATTTATCATAATACAACTTTGAAAAAGTCTTCGTGGCTTTTCCGCTACAAATTTCAGTTTGTTCCTTCTCACCAATAAATCCTTATCCCTCCACAAAGGGAAATTCCCTTCATTTCTAATTTTATCTAAAAAAGAGGCCGAATTAAAAAAGGTACATAGCCTTTCAAGTTATGACAGGCATGATCATAAATTCTCCATGGTAGGCAAGATAATTTTGACCTCTCTAAGTGAATTTTCAACTGTCCTATACCAGCATACAAAATCCAATCTGAATAGTAGAGTTAGCGAACCTATAACGGAATAATATGCATTAATAACGAAAGTCTAGCCTTTTTGAAATAATACAGTAAAAAATAATAATAATAAACGACTAGTGAATAGCAGAGAAATAGTGGGGGAGCTTTATTTTGAAATCATTAAATAACTAATAAATCCAGTAACCATGGATGAATACCTTACAAGTTATATATAGAAGTTAGAAGGGACAGGTATAGAGAGAGAGAAAGCATCAACTTAGGTCACGTCTAACTATCCCTAGGGATATGAAAGATGAGTTTTAAACGGGGTAGGCCCCGTGAAGGATGGGGAAGGAGAAGTTATCTCCACAGATGGGAGTCAGGTAGGTAGTCCCGGCACCGCTACGGTCCATTCTTATTAAATGCCATCGTAGCCCGGCCAGACGTGCACACTTTCTCTTATATATACATACATCCCTGTACTCCTCCTAGATCATATTAAATAATGGAGAAATATTTCGTTTATTAATATAGTTTAGAGGTAGGAAGTCAAGGAAGAGCGGGTAATGTAATGAATTCCTTTATTAAATTTTGGGATAAGACACAAGAAGGAAGCAACTTCTTGTGAAGTTATTTTCATACAACTGATTAATATTTACGAAGAATTAAAGGGAAGTTGTATTAGATTTTATAAAAGTTAGAATTTGATTGATACGTGTATTACACTATAATATATAATAAAAATGTAGCTTTGATATTTTAATGACTTTTTAGTTCCTTACAACATTAAGACGAAAATAATAAGTACGATCTTGTTCGGAAATTTCACTAGACATACACATTTTTGAGGTCCCCTGAATCCAAAAATGCGGTTTTTAAAAATGTTGTCTGTGTTAGTTTTTTGTATATGCTTTTCTGTATGTTGAACGATTAACTATAAACGAGAAAACGCAGAAAGCTCCTGCAACTTTGACGTTTTATAAACATTACATACATGTACTGTACATATACAGTACAAACATATGTCTGTGAAATTAATTGGGGGATCACAAGGAACAAATGACTTTAACTATAAAATTTTATTTCAGACTATCAGATTTTACTACCTAACTAATATTAGTAGAATCAAATTTTATGGCTGAAATTCCGAATTCGAAGAATACGAGTATCTGTGGACCAAAAGAGTTTTTTTTTACTGATTGTTTTTTCTCTTTTTTTTTCCTTTCCAGTTAATACGACTGTTTCGAAAATCATACCAAAGGGTTTCTTTAAATTTAATATATTAACTAATATGGGCCAACAAATTATTAAAGAAAAAAGATTCATACTTTTCTCTAAAGTGTTAATTTCATTGTCCCCACCTATATTTATTAATAGCGATCTGAAATAATAGTTGCTTCATGTTTAATAAATGAGGCAATTTATAGTCTCTAAATCAAGTCAAATCAAAATTGCTTTTGCGCGTCGCTGATCATTCAAACTTACTGGATTATAAGATTAAGAAAGGTATTTAAAAAAGTAGGGGGGGATAGATTAAATGATATTGTTTTATCATTTATAGGTTTTCTTATTACATTTTTAATTTTTACTTTCTCTTACTGCTTTAAAAAGAAATATGGCGGTGTATCAAAGATGTTTTGAAACCTTGGGTAGAGTTAAGAAAAGTTGGGTTTTAGAAATTGGTCTCACTGTTTCACTGTGGTGTGTGTAGTAAGTAGAATTCAAAATCGGTAAAAATCATCTTTTGAAATTTCGTTAGGATGTTGATAGAGAAAACACGAAAATAAAGGTTTTATCAAAATCCGTCGATCGAGAAGTACCAGTTTTACTGAAAAGATTTCTTGAAAATGGCTCCAACAATTTTCTTTCAAACCACACATATAAAGAGCTACAACTTTTATTCGAAAGATTTTTTTGAAGAAAATTCATTTGAGTGGAGTTTCGGGTGAAAGGTGAAGTTAGGCATAGCGTTTAAAATGTCATTTCAAAAAATATTAAAAGCATTGTTAGAATCAGAGCTATTTTTGCGTGATAGACTGCTTTGTTTTTGTGGCCATCAACCGGTTACGGGTGTTCGACCATCTGAGGGTGATAACATAGACTTGCAAACAGCAAAATCAGTTTATCCATTCATTGTTAGAATTTTGAGTTTGAAGCAATTCGGAAGTTAACCGAAAGTCACTTAACATTTGCGATCGCTTCATTTTCAATGCTGCATTTTTCGAAACACGCGGAACGAAATGGTAGGAGAAATATGAAATTATATCTCAATTATGAATAGTATGTAATGAGGTGTATAAAAAAAAAAAATAATCGTTTTTCTATCTAAAAAAGTCCCATGGACATTAAAACCATCCACATACCCAATATGTTTACAAACACGATATTATATTAATGTTTTGACTGTGTAAAATCATATTATAGATCTCCAAATAGATCAATTATGAGCTTTTTTTTAGAATACCATGCCTGCGTCTTACAATACATTAGTTATTTTTACGTCACTACTGGGAAAAAAACAGTGTGAAGCCGTTAAAGCTAACATGTGATGGGTTTGAAATCGAAGAAAAAGATGTCCCTGATCAGTATACTATCCGGCGTAGGTTTCAAAAATTTAATACCGGTGATAAGAACTTAGAAAGGAAGACAGGATCAGGGCGGCCATCGTGTGACGTTATAAGGCTTTATGGGAAGCTGACAAGTCAAATCCACTTGCTGCAGTACTGGCATTGTCTAAAGATACCGTTAGTCGCCATCTCCATACCATGAGAAAGGTAAAACGAAGATCTAGGATAGTGGCGCATGAAATTTTACACCTCAACAGGCCAGATAATGGATACTTGCCAACGTCTCTTAAAAAATTATTCTGGCACTCACAAGAATACTGACATTTGATAATAAGTGGATTTACTGACGAAATCCTGAGGGTCAATGATTGGATCGGGGTCAAAAACGGCTTTCCCGGTTAGTTCAAGATGGCAATTTGAGAAATAGTCGATGTGCTTTTCTGGATATGGAAGGAGTAAGTCATCAAGAATTCGTTCCCAAATAGTCTTTCCCTGAATTCCGACCTAGATAGAATTTACTGAAATATTGCCCACCATTACCCAGCTTTGGTCAATCGCAAACAAGGTTTATTCCAGCAAGATAACGCTCGGCCATGAAGTTTTCGTCAAGAAAAAATTGAAGCACTTGATGGCATTGAACTTTTTTTACACCCACCTTATAGTCTCTAGACTTATCTCCATCCGACTACCATTTTTTTTTCGGTCTATGGAACACTTTCATTGCGGCAGGAAATTCAATAACTTCACCAAAGTTGAAACTGGAGTGCAGGAGTTTTTTTATTCCAAACTCAAGGAATAAAAAAAGCGAAGCTGGCAGAAAGACTCAAATCACTGTAGGCAATATTTTGAACATTAATATAAAATTCATAAAAGGTAATAAAAAAATTGAACGGTCATTTTTTTTAATATATCCTATTATTATTGCCAAAAGAGAACGCCATAATTTTTCGTCAAAAATTCCTCAATTTATATTAACAGAACAAAATAAAACTGTTACAAATATTTTGGTAACAGGTTGGAAATAAAATGAAAAATCGGTGAGGTGAGTAAATTCTCACATTTATTATGCAATGGATGGATAACTTTCATATAGCATATATGTATGTAGGAAAGAGGGAAAAAGAGTGATACCTTACAGCAGTTTCTCCCACTTTGCTTGGCAGAAAATAGACTATAATTTAATGTATAAAATATGACGCAATAAGGGTGATGACGACGCCCTCTATTCGCACTCAGTATATAAATATATCAGTGATGTAGAAAGTTTTGGAAGTTTTCCCGCCCATATCTAGCTCAGCTCCTGTGTCGTCGTCGCTGAATAGCAGCCTCCCCACCCTCCACCCGAACACTGCTGCTGGGCTGTTCTCTGTCGGCACGACCCCATCAACTTCCAACCCTCTGAGATGGGTAATATTAATTAATTTTAACTTCTAACTCTTATAGGAAAAGAGCTTAGCAGTATAGAAATTCACAGCCACCTTAACTACGAGTTTCTTGCCCTCCTTGTCACATATACTCTCTCTTTCTGTCGCATATTTCATCTCTTTCTAAGTATTTCGCTACTGTTTCTAAACTCTTTACTACAAGAGACTTTTCCATTATGAAAATATATAACAGCCATCATATAGTGTCTTACAAGCACTCACCTCTAACAATATTAGTGTTATAATCATGCTTTCTTCACATTATTTCTAACTACTTTTAAAGTAAAGTCAGAAATACATTATTATAATTATTATTAAAATTATTCCTTTACAATGGTGCAATTTTCATGTGAAATTCATTAATAATTAGAATGAACATTTAAATAAGTACAGGGTGGTCCATAGGTCCTTTCAAAACGAAAGTTATAGAAACCGTTATAACTTTTACTTTTGATCAATTTTCTAAATACTTTTATAGAGATTTTATAAAGAAAGATTGGGAAAATTACCATGGAAAAATTCATGAGCGAAAACTGTACAGTTTTATTTGAAAATTAAAGATTCATTGCGTAGTGGGGGTTTTGTGAGGTTACACAGAGAAAAATGTGGAAAAGAAAAGTATACTGGGCTGAACACTGATATATTAATTGAGAAATAAGTGTCCTGCAAGGATTTTACTAGGCTGATATAGAAAAGTGGTACGTGAATAGAAACGACAGACTGAACTGGCTGTGTGTTGGTGATGGTGATGTTTACTTGAAGACTGTGTGTAAAAGACTGAAACTCGATGTAGTACATAGTAGTCGAGAGTGAACTAGACTGAATTGTAGGCCCTGTTAGCCCTTATTACATACTTGCTGAGAACTTCCCCTACTTCTCCTTCCAGATCTCCTAAGAGTTGATGTAGACAAATCTTGGGAGATGCCTTACGTCTAACATGACATGGTGGATGACTTAGCAGCAGGACAGATTGCCATATGATTTTTTGTTGCAGCTAAGATACACTGCCAGCAATCCATTACAATTATCTTAAATCAAAGAGCATATCGGCGACCTTTTCATGTAAGAACAGTCTCTCTCAGAATCAACAATTCGTCGCTTGACTGAACTTTTCCTGCAGCAAGGCTCTAAAGCTTGTTTCTTGCCCCGATCTAGAACTTAAATGAAGTCCTAGAAGGAAATGAACTTTAGAAGGATAACTTGTATTTCCTTGAAAGTTAAGTTCTGTTAAATATCCAAATTTATGTAACATTTCATATTCAAAATTTAAAATATCATTTTAATAAACGATTTAAAAAAATTGTATTCAAATCGTCAGGCCTTAAAATTACAATGATATGTTTGTACGGCAATGGCCAGAGGAGTTTTTAAAGAAATAAAAATTTCTTTGTTGCTCTACGTTTCGAGCTCTACGTTTTGTGCCTTTCTTCAGGAGCTCTTTAGGATAGGACCTAATTATGAAATTTTTGCCTTACCCTAAAGATCTCCTGAAGAAGGGCACCAATGGTACCCGAAACGTAGAGCAACAAAGAAATTTTTGTTTATTTAAAAACTCCTCTGGCCACTGCCGTACAAACATATCATTGTGAATTAAAAAATTATTTCCAAGAATTTAAATTAACAAAAGGTATTTAAATTTAGGATAATTGGGTCACATTTTTACTGATGAAAACTTTATTTTCCATGATGCACAATAAAAGTTGGTGAAATGACGAAGCGAGGGAAGGGTGACAAAATGAAAACCTAATCAACTTGCTAATTGAGGGGGGGTTATTATAACGTGAAAATTGGAATGTACAGTTTTCATATTAAATGGATGGAAAATGTTATCTAATTTTTGCGGGAAAACGGATTAGATTTTATAATGGGCCCATTATCTTTCATTAGTTATCATGAAATTAGGGGATTATTACATAATGTAACAAAATGGTTAAAGTTTATTTCTAATTTTCATGATTAAGAGTTAATAATTTTTTATTTAAAAATTTCATAATTATTCATATCCTTAAAAAAATAAATAAAAAAATTCATAATTTCATTGCTTTAATTCGCATCAAAATTCTAATTGTTATACTTTACGGTGCAAATTAAAAACTATATTTTCTATGAATTAAATATAAACACTATCGATTCATTGTGATATTGAATGTCGCTAAATGAAAGCTGAGGAGGACGCCGTCTGTCTGGTAAGAGCGGTTTTGCGTGGTACTTGAAACATGAAAAGCAAACCACCGCAATTTAACCGCTGCTTTATATAAAGCTCTCTCACTCTCTCTATTGTTGTAAAGTTTTCTCTATTTTCTCACATAACGGTTTTATTAAAACTTTTTATTAAAAAATTAAACATTTTATGTAATTATATAAATGTACACATATTTATTGTTGAAACCATTGATCTGGTGCTCAAAATTAATACTTATTTCTATTAATTTGACCCTATCTCTTGTTTAATTAATTCAAACCTACGATATTTAAACTTAAGTGCTTATAATTATTAAGTTGTAATTTGTTTGTTTGGAGTAATATATTTTTGAGATTTGCAAATATCTACGTCGATTACACTACAGCCAATCCCTCATTGATTCATAGGTTAAATATCCGAAATCAGTCGTAGCATTTACACGAAAAACGAAAATTTTCTTTAGACACAATTTGTGGTGCACTAGAAATAGATTTAAAGAAAAGGAGTGTAAACAAAAACCCTATAAGCCTTGAGTGGTCAGGTTACAACTTACGATTTTTTACATTTCCAAAGATTACGGATTAAGATCTTAGAAGTTAATGATCCGATATCAAATTGTTCGTAGCTAATTAAACATGCCTTTCCTGT